>BLKR01010760.1:0-46708 GCA_011170035.1 Teleogryllus occipitalis
CCCCCTCTCCTCTCCCTCTCCTCTCCCTCTCCTCTCCCTCTCCTCTCCCTCGTCTCCCTCTCGTCTCCCTCTCGTCTCCCTCTCGTCTCCCTCTCGTCTCCCTCTCCTCTCCCTCTCCTCTCCCTCTCCTCTCCCTCTCCTCTCCCTCTCCTCTCCCTCTTCTCCCCTCTCCTCTCCCTCTCCTCTCCCTCTCCTCTCCATCTCCTCTCCATCTCCTCTCCATCTCCCTCTCCATCTCCTCTCCAATGCTCTCTCCATCTCCTCTCCTCTCCTCTCCCTCTTCTCTCCTCTCCCCTCACTCTCCTCTCTCTCGTCTCTCCACTCTCTCTCCCATCTCTGCTCTCTCCTCTCTCTCTCGCCTCTCCTCGCCTCTCCCTCCTCTCCCTCTCTCCTCTTTCTCTCTCCTCTCCCTTTCTCCTCTTTCTCTCTCCTCTCTCTCCTCTCCCTCTCTCCTCTCTCTCCTCTCCCTCTCCCCTCCCTCTCCCCCTCTCCCTCTCCTCTCTCTCCTCTCTCTCCTCTCTCTCTCCTCTCCCTCTTCTTTCCTCTCTTCTCACTTCCCTTCTATCTCTCGACCGTCTCCTCGCTCCTCGAACTCTGTCAAACCCACTCTCCTCACACCCTCTCTTCTCAAACCCTCTCTCCACACACCCTCTATCCTCACACCCTTTCTCCTCATACCCTCTCTTCTCACATCCACTCTCCCCACACCCTGTCTCCTCACACTCTCTTCTCTCAACCTCACGTATCTTCCGTCCCACGTCTCCTTTCCACACTTCTCTCGAGTCCCTCCCTGGCTCTCTCCTCTCCCTAGCACCTCCCCCTCCTCCCCATCCCCCCTCTATTTCCAATCCCTCCAGCATACATCTCCTCCCCTTCCCACCTTTCCCGTAACCGCTTCTCTTCCCATTCCCGTTCTTCCCCCCTCCTCTCTCACGGCCTCCTGAAAGCACCGACCGAGAATAAATCTAGGCCCCGACCGGTCTAACCTCACGTAATTCCAACCGCGAACCTACTATTACAACCACTACCCCCGCCGCGTGCTTAAGTTGATAAAACGCGTTTTTAACTCAAAGGATAATTCCCAAACGTAAGCGCACGCGCGTAGGATCGGCTCTACCCGCGCAACAGCCTCCCCCCCCCGCCACCCTCGCCCCCCGCCGCCCCCATCGCCCCCGCCGCCCCCATCGCCCCCGCCGCCGCCGTCTGCGCGATTACGCGCTTCGAAACTCGTCTGCCGCGCAGCCCAACAACAGCGCGCTCACAAAGAGCGGCCGCAATCGGAATTAACTCGCCAGAAAGCCGCGCGCGCGCCGCCCTCGGTGGGGCCGTGTGAGCGCGGGGAAAGCCCGGTTTACATGTTGCTCTCGCGGGGGAGGGGGGGGGGGGCTCTTTTGTAGCTTTGCTTGCGACCGGCGCGCGGAATAGAGACGTCTATGCAGGTGCGGTGGGTACAGGTATTCCCAATGAGGATATTGACAGGTTTCATTTGCGAATATTTGAGAATGTGGTTGAGGGAAATACCAGAAAATAATGAAGGCAAGACCACCAAAAACAATCCTGCTTTGAGATGGTTGGATGTATAAATGAGATAAGCACCAAAAAATACGTTTTAATAATATTATTGAAGCAAATTAGAAAATTTCCTCGGAACTAAATGTTTTCTATTTGAGAGGGTCTATATAATTTAATTGTTATTAGTTACTCAAAAGTATGTGAACAAATGGAAATTATTAAATTATACAATAAAATCAAACATAAAAGTCAAATTTCAAAATTTCTACCAGACTTGGTTTAATATGCAGATTTCCCAACAGTAAACTAAGTTGTTCTTGAGATGACGCCTGTTTTGTTTTAGAGTGGGTAAAATGAAAACTAGATGATCTTGGTATGGCTACTATATGCACCATAAGATTTTAGCAGCCATCACATATTTAGTAACTCTTCATTGGGTATCGCAGAAAGAGATAGGCATATTGGAGATACTGGGAAAGCCGCAACCCTATTGACAATATCACTTACGTGAGTTTCAAACCTAGAGCCTTAATGTTACGCGTAATTGAATACGTTTCTTCAAACCGTTGCTCTACCAAAATAAGATATACAAAGGAAATTTTTATATTATTTCTATTAGCACTATTTATCTTTA
This sequence comes from Teleogryllus occipitalis, assembly GCA_011170035.1. Classification (NCBI taxonomy): domain Eukaryota; kingdom Metazoa; phylum Arthropoda; class Insecta; order Orthoptera; family Gryllidae; genus Teleogryllus; species Teleogryllus occipitalis. The sequence goes on from BLKR01010760.1 coordinate 2,147, forward strand.
CGAAATACTAAATTTAAATTATGTGGTTACAAAAACATGAAAAAATCACAATTTTTTGAACACAAATATCAAAATTAAATGAACGTGAATTACAGTAAAAACACGGTCTCACCAACCAGGAAATAAATAGAAGATTTGTTCTGAAAAATTAGAATACAGACATTAAAGAATCCAGTAGCACTGGCTAGTGTTATCAACCAACACGTTTAGAGAATTGTCGACACGTAGGGTCAAAAGCACCAAAAATCAACTCCTCAGACATTTCACAAAAAGTTATAAAAAGTTTATTATTAAACGTTTTCTAATAAAATTATCATAACAATGGATGGTAGAGCTGGCATTGCAAACAATGGACTGGTTAGGGAGGTGCTCTGTTAACACTGCCAACTAAACCTATTACAATGATACCTTCTCGAAGGAACCAGTATGTTTTGTTAGTGAACATACACACTGTAGATTCCTGAAATAAGGTATACAATTCCAAGGAAGTTGCTTTCATTCAGGTAATTCAGAAGACGTTAATTGAAATAGATATATTTGGATCGAATTGTTAATTGAATGTACTCTTAGAAAATTACTAAAATGACTTGTGAAAACACTGTAGGTGTATTTAGAATTGATGTGAATAGCTTGTGAAAACATCGGAGGTGTATGCATTTAAGATTGAAAGTATTCTAGAACAAGTGACAATAAAATTGGTGGCTATAGGAAAAAACACAATACATTGTAAACAATAGAAGTTCATGAAGCTGAAAGAGAAATCACAACAATGTTGAACATGCAGTACACGTACGTTTAATCTGGATGAATCTCGCGCGGACATTACACCGTCTCGCTGTTGCCCGTGGATTGATTTGTGTTTCCGGGCGCGTCAACTGCTTTGGTCATTAGTCCCGTAAGTGTAATGCATGTTTTTTCTCGGGAGATGGCGGTGATCTTCCCTCATTGGATGACGAGATCCGGCGCCGACCTACCATCGGCTTGCGGGGTTTCCCCCTAACCAGGACTCTCCCACCAGCGGGGCACCGCCCCAGCCGGGACAAGCTCTAAGCTCCCGACCGGTCTCCCGGAATATGTGGTAGCGTAGTGCATGTTAGTGTAAGTGTGTGTGTAAAGGGACAAGGAAGAGGGAGAAAATATCGCGTGCGGTCCGTGGCCCGTTTGTTAGGGTACTGCTCCGGCATTCGCCTGGTGTTGATCGGAGAAACCTTGGAAAATTACCGATCAGAGCAGCCGGCCGCAAGAATTCTCCTCCAGCCAGCGACTGAATTGGACCTAGTGCTCGTGGACGTAGATCGTGCATCTAGCTGCTGTATTGTGGGCCGGTGGCTTCCAATCCACGCCGGAAGGCGTAGGTTGTGGGAGCGGCGAGCAAGGAGCGGAAAAACTGACCACGTAGAATGATACAACCCCTGCGTGCACACTACTTGGCAACAGGTATGTTTGCTGTTGCAGTATACAACATAACAGTTTATACTCGTGCGTACCAGTACCGACATGGGACATTAATACTGCTTTGAAATGATCACATGATGTGATATAAAGGTGCTGGCACACACATGCACAGTTTATGAAATTGAATCACATGATATTAACAAATGCGTTTCACACGTAATTCACTGCTCACATTAGTGGATAAACACAGTCTGTCTATGAGGCCGAACGTAACGTGGCATAGCGGCGAACACTTGAACGGCATGGCGCCATTCACAGTCAATTTATAGTTAATCAGATAAAAAAACATAGCTATGCATGTGCAACACATCGTACTTAGGCCAAATATGGACCTGGCACGCGCACTATGTACATTATTGCGGTAATTGGCATGCATTGAGACTTGATAAAGGAGCGCACAGCATCACGTCTGTTATGTGAGAACCTTCATGGCCGACTGAAGATTCATTTCGTCGCGTCGTTGGCAGGGGGAGCGACTTCGCAGTAGAATGACGTTGATCCAACCATAATTAATCTTAATACATTGCAATTGAAGATTTTAAGTTTGTGCTTAAATTATAATGTGACGAAGTTATGATTACGCAGCAAATAAAAAATAGAAGTTTTGATGAGTGTTACGAGGCTAACATATCAAGTAACTTGAATAGTGCAATATTTTCCAAGAAGGGACACTCCGCTAACTGGCGGCTTGCGAGTATTGCGTAGCATCACGTAATCAGAATCAGAGCGTTGCATGTTAAAATACAGAGCGCAGAAAACAGTACAACACAATTAGACAATTACTTGTACGATACTTAATTACTGTTCTATGGCAATGTGCTCATAAATATTAATGTATTAAGTAAGCGTGATCTAAAAATGTATAAACTAAAAGTAAATAATCAGCCACAGTAGATAAATATTAGAATGTTTAACTAAAAATGTGTGCGCCAGCAATTGTACACCTGTTAACAAACATAACATTTAAAATATTGTACACCCGTTAACAAACAAATATAACAATTAAAATATTGTACACCCGTTAACAAACAAACAACATTTCAAATATTATGTTTTGTTTGTTTGTTTTAGTTTATTTATTGGCGCATCAACAGCGATGGCCATTAGCGACAATTAAATAATATATTTGGCTGTTTTAGTTATAGTAATGACAAATATGTTAACAAAAATTGACATGGTTTCTTAAATTGTTGACAATAGTTAATAACTATTATATTTCAGTAAATATTTGAATTTTTTTGCAAAAATTAAGGATTTTTTTCTTGATATTTAGGGGATTCCAAACTTAAGGTAAATAAATCATCCTGCAGAATTTGTTGTTTAAGAGTGTTGTAATGAGGGCAGTGGTTAATTACATAGGTTTAAATTACGAAGAGTGGAGTTGTCACAGTGGTTGCAGGTGGGAGGAGGGCTTTTGTTAAATAAGTGTGTATGACTCAATTTGCAGTGTCCAGTTTGGATTCTAGATATTACTACTTGTTCCTTTCTATTTAATTCAGCACTTGTTTTTAAATTGAAGAAATTTCCTATTTGTTTATGGAGTTCACTGGCTTTGAGCATGGACCACTTACTGTTCCATCTGCCTTTTATTAAGATTTCAACATGTTTCCAGATATCATTGAATGTACAGGAGGTTTTAATAATTCCGTTACTGTTATGTTATTTCCAGAATATTTATACTTTTAACGTTTTGTAAAAATTGGACATTTTTATATGGTACAGTGATAAAGAAGAGCGTGTAGAGTCCATGGCTTCTGAATGACTGAATCGTCGAGAAGGCGGCGGTCAAGATGGGCGGTGTGAAGAAGAGAGGGTTGAGGGTGCCCAGATAAGGTCCGATATGGGCAACGAGGACCGCAGGCTCAGCGTGGTCGGAAGTGTTGGTTGGCAAGTAACGAAGAAATGTCTGTAGAAGCTTCTGGAGGAGGCCATTGGTGATTAAAGGAGTAACAGAGATGTGGTGACGAGGACGAGTCCCTGACGAGAAAGCCTGGCTCGAAAGTGGTGTGGATAATAGTGACGAAGGGTTCGATGCGGCGGAAGGGATGATGGGGTGGCGGAAAAGTGACTATTTGCGCCGCAGGCATTGAGAGTAGTGGGGCTACTAGGCTACTAAAGTTACTATACTTGGTTTTTTCTAAGGTGACATCTGTGGATAGTATCTCCACGATGGAATTCGACACGACATTTTGTGTCATTCTCAGTCCTGCTGCTAGAGTCGCTTGATCTGCACCACTATTTGATACGACCACGATCATGCGACATCTTACGGGAGGACCAAGAAAGACGCAAAAAGTCGTGCCGAATTCTATCTTGGAGATACTATTCACAAATGCTACATTAAAAAAAAAAAAAAAAAAAAAAAACAAGCATGGGCATCGAGAGAAGTGGATGTGGAGTTAGATGACCAGGATGTGATAGTCCTTCCCCAGGCGGGCGCGGCGTGGACGGAATTGCCAGTCGGGCGGAAGTGACAATTGAATCTGCGAAGGTGATGAGCAAGTGCCTTCAGGATCGTGGTCCTCAGTGACCGGAGAGTCCGAAGAGTGAAGGAGGGAGGGCCGAACACCGATATTTGCGGCTCAGCATTGGCGCTGGGGGCAGCCATAGCAGCGGAGGCTGCGGAGGGGTTGGCGGAGGATTTGTGGGGAGCAGGGGAGACGGGTCGGTAACAAGTGGCTACAGGAGTCCTCGGAGTGAGTCGCATGTGTTTCGAGTCGGCGGCGATGGAGTTGGTGGCGAAAAGAAATGAGTGGCGTGGCGGCCAGGAGCTCAAAAATCGCGTTGGAAGGGAAAAGGCTGTGGCGGTGGGTTTGACAGTGGTATTGTTGGGAGCAGGGGAGGTGTGGCAGCGAGCACGTGGTTGGAGAGGTCGTAGACGTCATTGGTGGGCATGTGTAGAGAGCAGCGATGGAGTTACAGGCGAAAAGAAATGGGTCTCTGGACGACCAGGAACACAAAGGCACGTTGGAAGGGGAAAGGCTGTGGCGGTGGGTGTGACAGTGGTATTGTTGGGAGCAGGGAAGGTGTGGTGGTAAGCAAGTGGGTGGAGGGGTGGTATGCATCATTTAAGGGCATGTTCAGAGATCAGCAATGGAGATGGGGTCGAAAAGAAAATGGGGGCGGTTCGGCCAGGATCTCAACGTCAGCTTTCGGAGGAGAAAGGCTCTGGTACCACCGAAGGCGCCGGGGATGACGGTGGTTTCGTTGAGAGATAAAATAAATTTATTTAAACTGCAATTGGGTGTAACCCGGTGTCAGTTAATTACATAAATAAGATAATAGATGTCATGGAAATAATATAATAATGCTAATTGTAATAATAACAGTAATAATAATATAAAAACTGCTCGTTCTTAAAACATTAAATTACATGAAAAAGAAAAGAACCGTCTATCATCTAAATCCGTACTGAGTGTTTATACAATAAAGACGGCACTGCACTATCCTTCACTTCACTTCACATCACTATAACACTAAAAACATTTCCTTCATTATTTTCCTACTCTACACTGCACGACACCTCACTTCACTGTATAACTTAATATTCTTAGTTAACTAAGATGCGGTGGTGGGCGAGTCGGTGGAGTGATCGTAGTGTGAGGGGTGCCGAGAGGGCGTTGGCGGAGGAGGTGGAAGCCCGACTGAGGTCAGCGGGTCAGCGCAGACCACTAGGACAACTCGCGCGGCGGCGGCGGCGGCTGAGCCAGCGGGGAGCGGGTGGAGCGGGCCGGCGGGTCGGCGAACAAGCGTCTACAGGGGTGCTAGGCCGAGCGTGGGGGGTGGCGCGGGGGTGGGCGGGGCTGCGTGTGCTGACTGCGCCCCCGAGCGCCCGTGCGCCGCGCGGTCGCCGGACGTCATCGATTCCGGGACAATCGAAGCTCCGCTCGGAGACCTGAGGGAGTAGAGCGCGCTCTAAGATCCCTGATTGCCTCCCAGCGCCACGCGTACGTTTGCACCGGGGATGGCCATTCGGGCTGGGACGCACCGCCAGTGCCAGTGTTTGCTTTCCATAAACGCGTAACACACGGTGTTCTTGTTACTAGAGGTGGTGAAGGGGACCCGCAGTCCCTCCATCCAATCGAAGAGGTGTTTGTGTTGAGACAATGGTTTTCACATGGCACCGTATGGCCCTTCTTTTTATTTCTCTGTTGCTTAATTTATTGACCCTTGATTTACAATCATCTACCCGTTCATCTTCTTCATCCAAAGGCAGAAAAGCGACAGATGGAGTTGGCACATTCGGTTACGGAGTTTGTGGGAAACGGAAGGAAAGAAGAATGAGAGGAATTCAAAATGGAAAGAAAGAAGTAAGAAAATGAGATAAACGAAGAAGAAAAAATTAGAAAACAATAAGACAGATGAAGAGAGAGTCGGAGAAGGGTAGAGGTGAATGGAAAGCTATTCACGGTGATGGAGGAGGAAACAAAGATTAGGGTAACTGGAAAGAAAGAGTGTAATGAGAAAAGAATACATCATCAGCGTCATCGACAGCAAGGATTAGATCTCTTGATCTGTTCCGCCTCGTAATTGTCCATGCCATCTCTTGAAGGGACGTGCAACACTTCTTTTTCCTTTAGGTGCATAAGGATTGCACGCGTTAGGCGTATAAGTGTTGAAGGATAATTTTACATATATTATGTTCTGGCATTCTCAGGTCATTCACTTTCTAGTTTTCTCAATATTTGTTTATTATATCTATAACAGGCTCAATATTTAACTCTTCTCTGATATATACACTTCTTTTGTAGACTAAAAGTGACTATCCTGCCACAAAACGAAGAACGGTCATTTCTACAGGTTCAATTCTCCGCAGCTGATCTGATGTTAATGGAATTACAGACATGAAATGACAATTATACAATGGAAATAGAAAAAGCAAGTTTCCCTCGTGCTTCAGTTCACTTTAAGTTACAATCAACGGGACGCAGGATATTATTAAAGAACTTTATTATCCGTCCATTTAATGCATGTACAGTAACTTACATATAACTTTGTTTTGTCCAAGATATGCATAATTTCTTTTTTTTACTCCCATTGTAGAGTATTACCTTTCATTACATCATCGTTTCATAATGTACTATTTATGCTTAGGCAATGTTGCGCAACCAAAACCACACAGTCTACTGCCGTATTTCACCACAACACTTAGTAACCGCCTGAAGATGAAAAATATTAAGAATGGAATTCAGAATTTAATTACGAGTAACGGGATTGCAAGAATGAATAGAATGGATGGCTAAATGTAATCCATGGCTGAATAGAATGGATTGCTAGATGGAATGTATGACTGAATGAAATGCGTGGCTGGATAGAATGGTTGACTGAATAGAATGCAAGGATAATTGAATAAAGGGAATGAATTAATAAATGGAATGTGTGAATGAATGGATGCATGGATAAACGGGATGTTGGGATAAATGTAACTGATGAATGAATGTAAAGTGTATATTAATGGATGAATTCACGGATGAATGAATGAATGAATGAGTAAATAAATATTGTAGACCCATTATTTCGCGCAGAAGATAAAAACAATGCAAGTCAACACAACGCAATGCAATGAAATTCCCCAAATGCCGTTCACTTGTTTAATACGAATCTACTCGCAGGCAGAACTACACACATCCTCCTTCCCTCCAACTCCCCTCCAACGTTGGCCCTCAGGGATGTGTCCGCGTGGGCCCGCAACTTTGTATAATCGGACGGCGGCGGTGGAGAGAAGGCGGGCTGGGCTGGTCGAAATCCGATGGAATCGAGTTCGGCAGAGCGCCACCCCACAGTGCAGCGTTCGCGCAGGAGGTCGGTGTGTGAGTCGCTATAAAACTTTCGGACAAAGCAGCCGGCTCTGCATTATCCCTTCCCTGTGGTCTGTGAGGGACAAATTTCATGGTTGCTTGGTTGTTAGTGATTCCGGACGCGCCGACAGTTTAGATCATTAGTCCCGTACGTGTAGTGCATGTTTTACTCGGGAGGTGGCGGAGATCTTCCCCCGCTCTAGGGCAAGATCCGGCGCGACCTACCGTCGGCTAGCGGGCTTTTCCTCAACGAGGTATCTCCCCTCAGCGGGGCACCACCCCAGCCGGGACAAGCTCTAAGCTCCCGACCGGCCTCCCGGAATATGTGTTAGTGTAGTGCGTGTTTGTGTATGTGTAAGAGGATAGGACAAGGAAGAGGAAGGAAAGATCGTGCGAGGTCCGTGGCCCGTTTGGTAGGGTACTGCGCCGGCATTCGCCTGGTGTTGATCGGAGAATCCCCAGAAAACTACTAATCAGAGCAGCCGACCGCTAGAATTCTCCTACAGACAGCAACTAAATTCGACCTAGCTGACAAGCCAGTGCCGAACATCGTACCATTGTCGGGATTCCCAGTCAGAGGCACTGCAGTGTCATCAGTTGATGCCCTGAGCCATCTCTCGCGGTACAAATTTCATGATTATTTCATTTTTTACTGACTTATTTTGGTCTAGAGACCCTCGAAGTACTAATGTCTTTGAGTCACGTGAGTCTTAATCTGACGATCAGATGGTGGGTTGAAAATGAGCCTTATTTCATTTTTTACATGAATTGATCAAAGTTCGCTAAGTAATATTTCATAATTCCAGTTTTCTTTAAGACCTCTAGAATTTCAAAAATTACAGTAGTTTAGATTTTCAATATTTAAGGTAGTATTCCACCTTAATGCAATATATGTTTCAATATATCTTTAAATCATTTCATACATTTCTTCTCGAAGCAGTAGTACTTTTTGTAGTAAAGTAAATTTTGAAGTATTTTAATGATCTACAATCTCTTGCAATTCAAATATTAGCTTACTCGCTTGAGAGAACCCGAAAGATAGGTAGGTATCATTCTATGTAGCCCAGAGTTTGATTACTATATGATATTTTTTCTTAATGTTTATATTCGACTAGAGCAAAGTGAAAAGTATAAGTATGGTTTAAAGATATTTCCATTAAAACATGTAAACTTTCGAAAATTGACAGTCTTCTAAAACGGCAGATTCGAATCACCCACTCTTCTTTACCAAAAAAAGTGCTTTATGAGAGGGGTGAAGATTTAGTACGATACAATTAGCAATTTTAATACTACGTACGCATTAGAAATAATACGAGAAATCATATGCTATTGTTGTACCACTAGTTTGTTCATATTTTGGCCCACTGTGGTCCTCATGTGCTACCGCCGCGCGCCTGGATTGAACTCATTAAAGAGCTCGGGAGTCGATGGTTGAGAGATGAGGGTGGAATGGACTCTACCGATGAACGTGGGTGATCGCAATGAGGCTACCTTTGAGGGCGTGGGCAGGTGACAAAGCAGGAGCGAAACGGGGAACGCTCTTGCTTTCCATGCATTTATACATACATTTATTTCAACTGCAATTGGGTATGACCCGGCGGCAGTTAAATAACAATAATTACAATAATAACAAAAATAATAATAATAATAACAATAATAATAATAATAATAATAATAATAATAATAATAATAATAATAAAGAAGTACAGTACAAGCCGAACATGCAATAATCATACTATCACTAAAATTAAGTATTATAACAAATATTTCAACTCTGTCATGATATCCAATAATTATATGTCGGTGATGCTAAAATTTAATACAAGCTACATAAATATTGGCTAATTTTTTTAAAATTCATTGATCGCGTTCACTACACTTAACTTCACTGCACTGCACTGCATTGCACTGCACTATAGTACACTTCACTACACTGCACTGTTTTTGCTTTGAATTACACTGACCAGCACTTCACAGCACTTCACCGCACTTCACAGCACTTACTCACTTAATGTCTATTACTCTCATATTGTTCTAACGTATTTCTAAAGCTTCGCACACTTAGAGGGAAAGCTTTGAAAATTGCTGCGGATAAACTGTTTCAATCTTTAATTGTTCTTTTACAAAAGGAAAATTTCCTAAGATCTGAATTTTGTTTCCTTGTTCGAATTTTGTGAGAGTGATCGCTTCGACCGAAATAATTTGGTTTTTCTAGTCTAACCTGAATTTCCTTCCAAGCTGATTGACCTACGTACGATTTATAAAGAGCGCAAAGCCTCGCCCTTGTTGTTCTCGTTTCTAGAGGTTCCCATGCCTTTTTTATTGTGTTAGTTCTATAGTTAAACTTATTCGCTTTCCTCTGTATTCTATCTAGATTTTTCCGGTGCGACTTTCTGTATGGAACCCAACATGCCACTCCGTATTCCACGAGAGGGCGAACCAGCGAGGGTTAGGTCGAGTGAAGAGTTATTTTGACAGTCAGGTAAAGCGACACATGTGGAATGTCTGTTTTTAACTACGTGAAAATATTTTGGAAGTAATGATATCAGGGAAGCGAGTTACGTGAGATTAGGGACGTGTGGACGTTTCATGTTACTCCCGGACCTCGCTGTCGGCTTGGACACTTGGGAAGGGAAGCTACTCAAATTTGCCGTTTGTCATGACTGATCATTTTTTGTCAAGCTAAACACCGGCGAATGCCGGACCAGTACCCTACCAAACGGGCCACGGACCGCGCGCGATCTGTCCTTCCTCTTCCTTGTCCTATCCTCTCCCCTTACACACACACTTACACTAACATGCACTACACTACCACATTTTCCGGAAGACCGGTCGGGAGCTTACAGTTTGTCCCGTCTGAGGCGGTGCCCGGCTGGTGGTAGAGTCCTGGTTAGGGGGAAACCCCACTAGACGACGGTAGGTTGGCGCCGGATCTCACCATCCAGCTGGGGAAGACCACCGCCATCTGAAGAGAAATTAGTTAACTGTTAAATAGTATCATAAACATTCAATAGACTCGTTTAAAAGAAGACAGATTGCAAGAAGTTTCGTAAATAGAGGTTAACATTTACAAACTGTTTCCACTTGGGCAATAGCACGTGGAACATGTGATCTGTAATAATGTGTGTAACGAACCACTGTTCCTTCTGAACAAAACGAGGGTATTAAAGAATGTTATTGTATTTTCTATGTGATTATTAAATTTTGCAAATTAGGTATTGAGAAAATTTCAGTGTATTATGGAATGAGACATTCACATTTATGCTTCAGTTTTTTTACTTGTATAATTCTCTGAAAGGGTGAGAAACTAGATCTATTTTCCTGTTATACTGATTATGTAAAAGTTTAATGTAACAGAAGAGTCATAATGGGTTACATTTCTATGTGTATTTCAGTCTAACATTTTAACACTTGTGAATAGTCAAGAATGTGTGTATGTTGATTTCAGAGGGTATTACATGTGTCTATGTGAAGTTTATTTACTGATTTAAAATTCTTTGTGTTGTTAACATTGAAACAGAACAGTATTCTGAAGAAATACTCACTTGTTCCATTTAGATATTCTAGGTGGGATGTGTTTTAAGAGTAATTTCAGAAAGATAACCTGCAATTAATTCTGCACCTAAAGAAATAATAATTTAGTTAGTGTTTTTATACTTATACACCAGTTCATAAGAGTTATTAGGTATGTGATACTATTGAGTGAATATTACTTTATTATCATATACTTTAGTTTCTTTTGAAATCTGATTAATGCTAGTGTTCAGTTTTTGCTGTAGTTATAAAGAAACTAGCAAATGGACAAAATAATTGTCTTCAGAAGCAAACAAAGCTTTGTTTAAAATAGAGTGAAACTTGTTTGTGTTGTTTTGGGGATATGTTTTTTAATTGTGTAATGCTTGTGTTTTTTTTCTTTTTAATTGTTTGTGGATTGATTTTTTGTATTTTGGTTTATGTTAAAGAAAACGTCCAATTATAAATGTTCTGTGACTATGACTTTGTGTTTGTTTTACAAAAATCTTCATTGAAAGAGCCCCGAATCCATGAATAATTAATTAGAAAACCTGAGGAGAGGTTACAATACATATTAAAAATATAATACATACACAATACACAAAACGGATTAAGAATATAATAATACGCTACATACTAAGTTCTTTCCTGTATTTATCAAACTCAGTGACCCCCGGACATTTTCAAAATTTTCTCAAAAACGGTCGCAATTTTTTTCTTTAAAGTTCTTGTAAGAATAGAGTAAAATACTCTTATAACGGTGGCATAGATCCGATTTTCACGGATAACTCTGAAATTTCGAAAATTGCAAAAGTTTGAATTTTTTGCGGCTCTAGTTACTAGAGCCTGATGAATAGGAGTTTCTTCAATTTGGAAAAAATCCTACGCATGGTTTCGACGCTAGAAGTGTTCACAGACGGACGAACGTTTTGCTTCGAATTGGTTTTTTGGCATGAAGGACCCACAAAACTGTGATTCTGACTGCACCACGTGTTTAGAGGATTTTTTTTCTCAATTTAACAACTGGATTTCTCCATTTTCTTGTTTTCACGACCCGACAATGAAATTTTTTCTATCGAAAATCGGCTGTTTTTTTCGCGCAGCATTACATAACTTTCTTATACTACGTATAACTCCGTATATACGTACGTATATGAGAAAGTAAAAACTATTGTAATAAAAACAACTGCAGAAAGTTGAAATAGCTTCGCACTGTTTCTTAAATTAATATATAGTTTAAAAGAAATGTCACAGAGAATTAGGACCGAATTGCAATATTACAACAAAAACATTACTTCACACTAGAACTTCAGTCGTTTTCGTGTCTGTGAACTTATTCATCTGTTCATGAATTGTGCTCTTATCAGTTGTGTTTATATCTCTTCTTGTTGATGAATTGCAATCAAACTCTATTTGCGTAACAGTTTCTTTCTCTTCTACAATCGACTCAAGCCTGTAGCCTGCAAGTATTCTACTAGAATTTTGTGTCGTTATATTCTCTTTCATATTTAAAGGCAATTCATACAAGAATCCACGTTTTGAAAACATTAGAAAAATGTAAACCTCTATTTACGTTTCCATCCCTTTTTCCTTTTATGTACTGAAATATACCAGAAATTAACAGTAGTTGACTAAAATGTTTTAAAGAACATAACGATAATGCATCATTATTGTCCCTAAATTTCAAAGATAGACAATATGTTTCTTTTTTGACACATCAACCGAATTATTTGATTAAGTGACACAATATTTTTGATTACTTAAATTAATTTGATTCATTTACAAAAATAAAACAGAGAACGATTTTCACACAATCTAAAAAATAATATAAGTGTTACATTGCATAGGCTACCTTGAACAAAAAAAAAGATTCAGAGACACTATGTCGAGACATAAGAACGTATTGTAAAGAAAGAAATTGTAAAGAAAGGAAACAAGAAATATTGAAATCTCGTCCTCGAGAAATGTTTCCTCTTTCATTATCATATTTCCAATATTTCTTTTAAATTACGAGACATCTACACCCATCGTTCCGAGAATAAGCCCAAAACGAATCAGTTTCTCTCTGGGATTTGCGTAGGTGGCTTACATCTCGATTAATCTACAGGGATTAAGTCGGAGAAACGCAACCCTACAGAATTAAAGGTGAGGAACGGGTTGTAATGGAGCTCGCGAAGAAATGAACAAGTTACTAAAGGAGCACTTCCTTTGGAGGAACGTGTTATAAATAATGTTCTCTTTCCTGGAAGTCAAGTGAGATGCTTTCTGAATCTGCTTTGTGGTTTTTGTAGGAACAAAAATATTAGTTGAATTTCACTCAAAATAAGGAAGTAATCAAAACAATATTTACAGCATTTAGAACTTGTAAGTTATAAAATATTTTAACAAGCCTCTTTTTTGTTTGAACTCTTTCGTACAGTGCAGCAATGTTTTCCAAGGATTTTATGATAATGGCAGCTCTTCAAGTATGTATATACTGAAATTAATGGTTAAAAATGGGATTAAACGAAATTTTTGCACTAGACTGGAAAATATTTAACTCATTTTATAATATTTATTTAAAATATCTACTGAATATTTTTTAATAATATTTATAATTATCAGCAATGAGCAACTTTATGCATTAACGTTTAAAAACCTGAGAAAATTATTTGTGCGTTAGTAATAGACTGGGGTAATAAGGGTTTTTTCAAATTTCAATCTGTAAATTTACAATCTGTTCAAAACAAGAACAATAAGTAAATATGCTGTTAGAAATTACAAACTTACATGGAAAGGTCACCCACTGGTGATCTTCCTTTATCATATTACACACTTGTAACAAGCACATGTTGACAAAACAACTGGTGTTGATTTTATTACAGTATTATCACTATTGTCATTTTAAAATCTATTTGGAAAATCCAATGGTTTGAACTTTTTCAGTCTTTTGACTTCTAAAGTATTGTCCAGTAAGTTTATGGCTAGTACATTATTATGGTTTCTAGTTTGCTGACATATTTATGGCTAAAATTTTTAATTTCTTGTTGTACTGTTGGCATGTTAAAATCATTATGTAGCACATCGTTTCGGACGTACCAGGGAGCACTAGCAATGTCTCTCAGAACCTTGGATTGGAATCTCTGTATGGTTTGAATATTTGACCTGCAGGTTGAGCCCCAGAGCTGTATACAGTATGTCCAGATTGGTTTCAAGAATAACTTGAATATTAAAAGTTTATTGTCTGTAGCCAGCACAGATTTTCTTCCTAGCAAGCAGTATAGTTGTTTGTATTTTATTTGTAGTTCCTTGCGTTTGTATAGAATATCTGCTTTCCATGTGAGTTTTCTGTCAAGGTGTACGCCTAGGTATTTGACAGTGGTTTCTTGCGGTAGATCATGATGATTTAGTTGTACGGGAGGACAAGTTCTCTTATTCATAGTGAAAGTGATTTGTTACGATTTAATTTCATTGCGCCAAGTATTGAACCATAGTTGAAGTTTGTCCAGATGAGCTTGCAGTAGTAATGACGCTTCTTCTGGTTCGTTGTCAGTTGCCATTATGGAAGTGTCATCGGCGATTGCAACCGTTACAGTATTCTCAGTGATAGGTAGATCATGTGTGTATAATAAGCATATAAGTAGTACAAAAAAAGAGAATTTGAAAGTTAGCTCTTACATTTATGAATGTTTTGGTTGGAATATTCCCTTTAGTATCATTAGAATTTCAATGCGTAATTATTAAATTTCAGTGCGTCATCAAATGTATTAATGCCATTGAAACTAAGAGTATTCTTATGCTTATTTAATATTATTGGCACAATCTTAATCTCGGGAGACCTACTTCAAATTACGAACAAACTTCAGCAGTAATAATTTCGATAAAAATAGCAGCGTGATGTTCCATAGTCCCAAGTGACTGCGACTTGTGGAACATGGATCTTCATCCCCGTCTTCACCAGAACACTCCGGGCGAAGTGGAGATGAGAGATGGTCATCTAGATGCGGGCCCAGGCTGCAACGTTGCGGAGCTGCAATGCGTAGTGGCTAATCGTAGAAGCGGTGGCGGCGGTGGCGGCGGCGGCCGTGGCGGTGACGGTGGCGGTGGCGATGGCGATGGCGATGGCGGTGACGGTGATTGTGGCGGTGACGGTGATGGCGGAGGCGGAGGAGGAGGCGGAGGCTATGACTGTGGCTATGGCTATGTCTGTGGCTGGGGCGGAGGCGGAGGCGGAGGCGGAGGCGGAGGCGGAGGTGGAGGCGGAGGCGGAGGCGGAGGCGGAGGCGGAGGCGGAGGCGGAGGCGGAGGCGGAGGCGGAGGCGGAGGCGGAGGCGGAGGTGGAGGCGGAGGCGGTGGCAATGAAGGCGGAGGACCAGTTGGCAGGCTGGCCGCGGCGCCCGGCAGGAAATCATAGGTCTTCATTAGCGCTGGCAAATGGAATTTATGACACTTTTTCTCCCCAGGCGGGCGGCGAGCGACTGGGCGAGGGAGGCGGCGGCGTGCACGGGCGGAAGGCGGCGGCGGACGGTGTCATGAACTGTCAGCGCCCTCCGCCTCCCACACCTCCGCTCCTCCCCATCCAATCTCGCTGCGACACAAGCTGGTTGCTCCAATACGTGACTGAAAACTATGTGCTTTCTCATTTGCCGCAGATATGCAATATTGCTGAACGATTATTTATTGCAGGACTGCAAAAGTTGAGACATCAAATGTGCTTGATTTAGGTAATGTTAAGACCTACAATTTGCATTTGGGCCTCCAAAGAGACTTTATGTGTTCAGATTTTTTTAAATGGATAATAGTGGATATGTGGTTAAAAAGAAGAATTTAATACGTCGATTGTATGAGTAGACCAAGTGTACGTTTTGTTTAAATAAACCTACTCTCCCACCTGAGATTATTAGGTCAATAAATACGTTAGCGAGTGGAAGAACGCTATAGTGCAGCTAGGATGACAGTACAATTTATATTTATTTGTATCTACTATTCTATGACTAATTGAAGAACCTATTTTGAAAGTATCTTATCTCCATTTCCGTTACTTCTAGCTTTGCGTATCAATAAACATTGTGTACAAATATTGGGTTTACTCCTATAACGGTACCGGAAAACCTCTGAATTCTATATTGAACTATAAGGATACTTTCCTTTCCTAAAACTAGTGGTGCTTAAACGGCACGTACTTCTCGCCCGTATTTTCACGAAAAGTACTCAAATTTTCGAAAAATTGTACATGACCTTACTTCAAAATCTATATTCAAGGAGCAGATTTCATAAAAAGAAATAATCTCTATCTTCCTTATTGTAACTGTAGGAAGATGCAAAAAAATTCAAATTTTTGCAATTGTCAAAAAATCAGTTTTTAACGAAAATGAGAACTGTACCATTTAAACGTTCTTCACACTATCCAACAAGAAAATTTAATCAATAACGATGGAGCCATTTTTTTGAAAATTTGTAAAAAGTCCCAGGAGATTCGGGTTAAGTAACCCCGGAAACTGAAATATCGGTTTCAAATTCAAGGGGCCACGATATTTGACAGATCGATTGGGGAATATTAATTTTGGCAAAAATCGGCTGAACGATTTAGCCGATATCGTTGTTTTTTTGATTGATTGATTTTTTCGTGTTTCTGGGCGCGTCATTAGTCACGTTAGTGTAGTGCATGTTTTTTTTCTCGGGAGATGGCGGTGATCTTCCCCCGCTGGATGGCGAGATCCGGCGTCGACCTACCGTCGGCTAGTGGGATTTCCCCCTAACCAGGACTCTCCACCAGCGGGGCACCGCCCCAGCCGGGACAAGCTCTAAGCTCCCGACCGGTCTCCCGGAATGTGTGGGTGTGTAGTGCATGTTATTGTAAGTGTGTGTGTGTAAGGGGAGAGGACATGACAAGGAAGACGAAGGAAAGATCGCGCGCTCTCTCTACTCCGTGGCGAGAAAGTAAAAATGTGTTTCATGGAGATACGTCACTTTGGAAATAAGATCCTTAGTTATAAAATAAGATATTGAAAGCTGGAATTCTTTGCCTTTTTACGTGACATTGACTGCTGCAATGGGTCTCAAAATATTTGACCATGTAGCCACACACATGAAGAGCCTCTATACATGAAGAGTTATAGAGAAAGGAATTTATTAGAATAATACATAATAATTATGTTTAAATTCTAGTTAGTTGCTAAATTATCAAAATCATATATCTCAATAAGTCAAGAATTTCCTGCATTCTATTCATTTTTGTAAATCTATAATAGAAAAATAAATTATATAAATTAAAAAAAGTTAAGTAATCCTAAAGGTATTGAAATTGCTCATTATTCTATTGTTATTACTGATGGGAGAGTGTCCTCAAGTTTTTCATTTATTACGAATTTAACTGATCACTGTAATAGGAATCACCCAATATTTTAATAAGTCTGTATTTCAGAAATATGTCAATACAATTTATATTAAACATCTCTATTTTTACTTTTTAACTTCAGGATCAACTGTTGACAGATTTTGTATGAATTATTTTATTTTACTTCATTGTCAATTTCATTTCAATCCTTAATATTGCGCAATATTTATTATAATATTTTTTCATAGATTGTTCGCTCATCAGGTACCTCTTACATTGCACGTAATTCTTTTTCCTCAACCAGATGTTCTTTTCTTCAGCAAATAAACCAAATCCTACCTCTTTCCGCTATGCCCTAAAAAGACATGCTTTTCTTTGCCATTGTCCGTCCCTGGTCACTTTGCTTACCGTCGTCCATTTGGCGCGAGCACCCTAAAGCAAGCTAGGACTATTCCGGGGATTTTCGTGGAAAATGCACGAAAAACGTAGAGAGTCGTCGTAATCCAGAATTAGACAGCTCGGCTTGCAAGGGCAAAAAAAAAATTTAGGTGTGAGCATCCACATCTCGTTTTACATCTTCATCGCACCAGAAACGCGATTTTCCTTTTTTTAATTAAAGGGCGTCCGCTGCGGAGAAAAAGGATGTATTCTCTTCCGGTGGCCTAAAATATTAAATTCCATGTCGCTGAGAAGAAAAATTGAAAAATATTTGAAATTCGATCTTACCGGAAATGTTTCTCTCCCAATACATTTTCAGGATGCTTCTCATTTTTCTACGTTTCATTATTTTTCGGTTTTACTTCCTATATAACTCACATTTTCCATGTTCATTAAGATGAAAGTGTGATGATGGAGGGAAAATATAACACATTAATGACTTCATGTAAACTTATTTAAGTATTGTTTTTATTTCCCTATTTTGATTTACAATAAAAGTAATTATTATTAATTTTCTACAGCAATATCTTACTTTTCCTGATATGTATGTAAATGAAATATGAACTAGAATTTCTGAGTAGTATAATATCTAAATAAACAAAACCTTAGTGTTATACTTTGTAAACATATGAGTGTTTAATTCTAATATATTTTAGTTCCTGGACTTCAGATTTCTTTTCAACACTCGCATATCTACTTGTGGATCTTTTTGAACCTTATTTACACTTCATCATCACTATACGATTCAGTGAAATACAATTAATATTACTGATACGATCAAAGCAAAACATGCTAATAGTACTCTTTATTGTACAACATATCATGTGTACAACAATATGTAATGTAAAGTGGAGTATTGTTAATGAGAAAATAAACAACCCTTAGCTATAGTAAAACCATTCATGTCAAGATAAATGAGGTGGATGATTTCCTTCCACAATAGAGATTTAATCAAAAGTATCAGAGCAAAACCACAATACAAATCAAATATAATGTCGAAAGTCAAATAACTTGAAAAAAGGTCATTTTCAAGCGGAGGATATTATTAAATGTATTGTGATGTTTTATTGATTGATTTGTTGATAATTTCGGGCGCGTCAACTGCTAAGGTTATTAGTCCCGTAAGAGAAGTGCATTTTTATCGAGGGAGGTGGCGTGATCTTCCCCCGCGATGGCCGGATCTGGCTCTGACCCATCCATCGGCTTGCCGGGTGTTCCTCAAGCAGGTAGCTCCCTCCAACGGAGCACAGGCCCAACCGGGACAAGCCTTGATCCTCTGACTGGTGTGTGTAAGAAGTGATGAGCACAGGACAAGAAAGAAAGAAAGAAAGAAAAAGAAAGAAAGAAAAAGAAAGAAAAAGAAAGAAAAAGAAAGAAAGAAAGAAAGAAAGAAAGAAAGAAAGAAAAAGAAAGAAAGAAAGAAAGAAAGAAAGAAAGAAAGAAAGAAAGAAAGAAAGAAAGAAAGAAAGAAAGAAAGAAAGAAAGAAAGAAAGAAAGAAAGAAAGAAAGAAAGAGAAAGAAAGAAAGAAAGAAAAGAAAGAAAGAAAGAAAGAAAGAAAGAAAGAAAGAAAGAAAGAAAGAAAGAAAGAAAGAAAAAGAAAGAAGAAAGAAAGAAAGAAAGAAAGAAAGAAAGAAAGAAAGAAAGAAAGAAAGAAAGAAAGAAAGAAAGAAAAAGAAAGAAAGAAAAGAAAAGAAAGAAAGAAAGAAAGAAAGAAAGAAAGAAAGAAAGAAAGAAAGAAAGAAAGAAAGAAAGAAAGAAAGAAAGAAAGAAAGAAAGAAAGAAAGAAAGAAAGAAAGAAAGAAAGAAGCTGCTTCAGCATTCGCCTGGTGTCGATTGGAGAAACCACGGTAAGCTACCGATCAGAGCAGCCAACTGCTAGAATTCTTCTCCACACAGCCACTGAACTCGACTTGGGTATGTAGCAAGTATGGAAAATTCTGCTTCCATACAGAATCGTAACTCGACGTCTTCGCGATCAGAGGCATAAATTGATTATTATTAATATTCAATTAATTTAGCAGTGCTTCAGGATTTCATACTTCAGAGTTTGTAAACATTTCTTTTATTTCTATACTGAATTTTCCAACGAACCTTACGAATAAAAATGTACTCGATGGAAAGTTATATTTTTGTATTGAGAGAAAACATTTGGTAGGAACTGAATAATATTCACCTGCTAAAGGGAGACAAACATTATCTCGATTTCCTCGAGCGCCCCCAATGTTAAAGGTCCGCCTGATCGCCTCAAATAGTAATGGGGTTCATTTCAATCTCCATACCCGTATGATCACACGGAATCTATGATCATACACGATTTCGAATTCCAACTGAGATGAGTGGAGGGCCGCTTCAATTGGAGGTATTGTGAATGCCATTGAGCGAACAGTCGATTATCTGAAATCGCCAGCGTAACGTCTACTGGAATCGACACGGATAACATTTGACCTGCTTCTCCCGAACAGGTCTTTATCGATTTTGGATTCTCGTAAAAGTTCTAAAAGTACTTTGGAGTATTAAAGCCGTGATATGTTTTGTTTAGTAGTTCATTTATTACAATTATGAACTACACTGCCTGATTCTATGTGGCTAGGGTAAATGGCTTTAAGGCATTATCAAGCCTACATCCTATGATATTCTAACTTTCCGACTACTGATATTCATTCCAGACGGTCAGTTCATCGCATCAAAGATTTTTTTAAATGTATTTAACAGCGTGAGGTGATTATACAACGCTCAGTCATATGGCTTTTCAGTTGTTAGGAGCGAGCATTTTCAGACGAAAATATGCGAAGGGGGTGGCTACGGCCACCTCCCATTAAACATAGATTGAAGTAGTGCGAATGATAAAGTGGATGAATACATATTGTTGACTTTTTATGGGAGGACTATTTATTTCATTATCTTATATCAGCCAATTTCCGGAGGAAGATGTGGAAGAGGAGTCGGTTGCGGAGACGAGTTTCTACGGGATGCTCTTTATCTATGTCGTAGTGAGAAGCACCGATAACTGAGGGTAGATTTTGGAAGAATGATGCGGAAAGTTTAATGATGTACGTTTGGACGGGCTCTATGGCTAGGTCTTTGTGAAGGTTAGTGTTGCTCATAAACCAAGGTGCGTTAACTGCAGTTCTGAGGAACCTATTTTGGAATATTTGGATTTTGTTGATGCATCAAAGAAGTGGAAAAAATCACAGCTGAGGAGAGAAAAGCATAACGGGGAAACCAACCAACAGAAAACAAGTGACATTAATACGAGTATACTCCTGTTAAACTTCCACAACACTCGTACTCTTTCTTTTCTAATTAGAGCCAGACGTGGAGGTCACTATTTTTCTTCTGCCAGTCTTCAGCATTTTCGTAACCTAAAACCGAACTACTTCAAAGAAATTTAAACCAAGCCTGCCTCTACGCTTACTTGCCATGCACACATTTCCATTTAACGCACAATGTGCTCAGATATTTCTTTATTTTCTGGCCGATCTAGGCTCCACTGAGCTTTGTACAAACCAGAACACTTATAGCAATCTATAATTTTCTTTTCCTAGTAGCCCCAAACTTTCCCAGAAATTTTCCCAATTCCTTCATGAAGTCAATCTGTTCCAGACACGATTTATGTTTCTTTCTCAGTAGATTACAGATAGAAGCACAGAAATTTTGATGATACAAATGAGATGAGGAGTGGATGATACAAATCGGATGAGCTCTGATAGAGAATGTAGATAAACGTTCTTTATTTTCTTGCTGCTGTAAGTCGATCCTTTTTTGTTGAACACTAGCGAAAATATCCAAAATCGGTAGCTTATTTGCCTTTGCAAATAGTTATTATTTTTATAAGCGATAATTTTCATACCATATATTGCGAAAACTGCTCGCTGTTACTTGTATTCATAATGCATGCATGTGAGTCAGGGCAGAGATCCCAGAGCTCCAGAAACCATGCACAGATTGCACTACTTCCTAAAACCCCGCATAGGACAGATGTCAATGTGTCACAAGTGAGCGTTTTTAGGATGTCGCAGCTAGATATCGTGTCATTTTATATTCGAATGACTAGAAACAATTAACAGGTTTACCTAGCGTGTAACTCTTAACTCCCCAACTGGGTGTGCTAAGTCATCTGGCATTCGTACGTGTTTGAGTTAGAATTTCGCTTTGGAAGGCCAGTAGCGCTCTTTATTTTCCTGTGCACATGCACATAAGTGCATCATTATTTGCCGCATGTTTACTTGCCTATCTAATCTATAGGTTAGTGAATTTCATTTTTAAATCTTTCTAAATACTTGGTGTACCTCAAACATCTCTCAACACGCAAACGTTATTTGTGTATCTTGATATTAAAATAATTAATTTATTAGAGAATATAAGAATTGAGAATGAAAATTTAACGTAACTATAGACATGACCGGAAACTGCATAGTTTTCTTTCAACTTCTGTGCCTATTGGAAATTAGTAATAGAGATATTTCAACTAATATAGATCTTTATATTTTGGTATCAACTCCTTTGCGTAGCAAGTTGGCAACATTGATCGGACAACACTCGTTGCTGTCCGCGTTTTTCAACTTCCGAAACGCGTAATGCAATTTCAACACCAACTCTTTTTGAAGTATATAAAAAGATGCAAGTTAATTTTTCGTAATTAAAGACTCTTATACACAAAAACTTCTCTAATTACTCGCGGAAGAATTTAAGTATAAAAAATTCGCAAAGGGATCGTCTCCGAGCGCTGGGGCGAGGGAGGGAGCGGCAGGGGGACGGGGGCGGTGGGGGGCGTAGGCGGGGGCGGGGGCGGAGACGGGCAAAACGACTTGCCGTCGCGGACGGCCGCTGTCGTGAAGAGTGGAAAGGACGGGTGGAAGACGAAGTTATCGGCAGCCAAACGGAAAAGCGATTTCGGATAATTAATGAAGAATAAGAGCGTTGGAGGGGGAAAAGTGTCTGGGAGCCTGGGTCCTGTTGCTGGGCTGCGATGTCTTGCAGGTACCGGCAGTGACGAGGCGGTGGTCGGATTCGTCGTTAGGTAAATGGGATTAATTTTTGACGTGATTGAGAGGCATGTAAAATCACGAACTACTTTTTTGTTTCGTTTTAATTTTTAAAACTTAAATTCCAAAATTATTTTTTTCTTTTAATTTGGAATCTTGGAAATTTTAACGAAATGTATCAAAATAGTTAAAAAGTAATGTTTTTATTACGTTTTATATGGTGTTGTATTTATTTCATTTCTACAATGTATTCGCTGAAATAGCCAAGAAAAGTAATGTTTATGCATACATAATGTTTAAAATAGAAAAAAATTCATCGTTAATTTTTGTTTAATTTGTTCGCTGAGTAAAATGATATATCCATTTACATACGCGGTTCCATAAATTTTCTGCCCGATCAGGAAATTGCTCATCAATGAAAACACTTGAGCAATTTATAGTCTTATTTTAAATGTTGTAGTTCTGTGAGTTTTCATTCGACATCTCGCTCAGATTTGTGGAGAGAGGTACTAGAGTTGAAAGCGGTGTATGAAATCTTATGATGATTAGCATGATGAATTAGCCAAAACAACGCACTATACTCTGCTTAGTGTTCAGAAGATGGCAAAGATTGTTGTGGAATGGCTATAGCTTTAAGGGGTCGGACCATTCACACTACAGTCTAGATTGGGTATCCTGAAACATCAATCATGTATCAAAACTTAAAAAGAAATCTCCGGGAAAGGAAATTTTCAGACGTTTTTGAGGTGAAAGAAGCAGTTTTTGACCATTTTGCGAACGAAAATTCAAAGTATATTTTCAAGGCCTAGAGATGTTAATATACAAATGAGAATGGAAAAATGAGAAATGGATGGTTAGGTTGAAAAGTTACGTGATTTTTTTCTCTCTGTCAAAATTATAAGTTGGTGAGGTTAGAAACTTATGGAACCTATCACTAGTACATGAAATAGATACATATTAATTTTTCCTACTTCAACACAGAAAAGATTCGTAACAGTCACAAATCAATTCAGGGGGGAGAGGGATTAACGACGGCGGGAGAGTGTAGTTGCTTCCATTCATTTCTGTTTAGATAACAGTTGTATTTCTTATTTATTTTTTTATTTTAGTCAAAAAGTCAAAAACTGTATGTGACGTATGGGGGAGAAAAACATTTCTTCATTTACTACTTTTATTATTAGAACATTTCTGTACTCTTAGTGCAAGTTTCGTCTTGCAACACTAATCGGCTAGTTCATCGAGAGAAGTAGTGACGTTCACATCGAGCTCCATAGCTCCAAGCTCACAAGGCAGCGGTCACTTCGCAAGTACGTAGTGGCGAGTGCAGTGAAACGACCGATGGATACTCATTTTCTTTACGAAGTGCTAATTACCGCATTCAATAAGTACGATTAGTTAGTGATTAAAAGTTTATGCTCCGGTTTTGATCAGAGCATTACCCAGAGGACAACATAGTCATTAACGTGCTTAGTCTACTGACCTCCACGCTGTGTGTACCAATACGTTCATTGGTCACGGTCAACATTCTTTTTAGATAAAATTTCGTGTATACGCATATTGTGACGTACCTTTTCGTTGTGGGTGCAAAAAAGAATAAATTTTATTTTAAAGGTTGGTGAGAAGGCAAGGGGCAGATGTTCTTTCTCGTGTATGAACTCATGGGTGGGTTTACAAAGATTCAAAGGCATTTTTGAAAGACATAGATGATTTAATATATTTATTTATAAATAAAAATGTAATATGAACAAGTAAAACACTTGATATTTACTGATCATTAAACATGGATTAAGGATACCATAAAATTAACAGTTTAAACATTAAATAATGTGTAATATTGATGAGAAATTTGATCATCACTATTACACATTGATTCTCTCAGTTCCATTTAGTTTCTTAGCGGGAGCTCCATGTTCAATAATCAAGGGCTGGTCATTCCATGGATAAAAAGATGTAAGTTGTGCATATCATGCATTATTACGTCCTACCTCCGTTATTATCCACACTTAACTGTTACTACTGACAGTAAGACTTATTACCCACGACATGTTTTCTATACATCCCATTCGCCTCTCCTGAACAACTTCAAATAAGTGAACTCTCCTCACGAACATTCTTACAATCTTGGCGTGCGTGAATGACATCACGCCCGCCAGCTGCTGATCCTATTAAGGGGAAGCAGGACGCGGTGCCTACATCACCGTCTTGTGACCTTGTCCAGTTTACTTGCGCGTCCTCCCGGCAGCCTGGGGAGTTACCACGCTGACCGCAGCGCCTCGTCTGGTACGATGGAATTGCGTCTCGCCGCCGCGGCTTTGACAACATTTACTCGCGGCAATTTTCGTTCATTTTCGATAATGTCACTTGCATGCATCAAAGCAGTGAACCAGTTGCATCAAAGCAGTGAACCAGCAAACGACTAGTCGTTTTCATTAACAATGTCGTTGTTTTATCTTGGTGGTATGCTGCACAGTTGATTACCTACCCAATATCGATTAAAGAAGCTTTTATGTGTTGTTAATCCTGGTTACGATAATGTCTCACAAGTTTGTCTCACAGTTTGTCTATTCATACTAGTTCCGATATTTCCAATCTTCTTTACTGTTGGCACACATTTTGCAGGTCACCATGTCCACTTTTCCCGTATTACTAACGATACGCACGTGTTCATGTTTCCATCAATTATTTCGTCTAACATCATTAATGTTTACTCATCTTTTCACTATTCAGTACTTCACACTGGCTTCAGCGAGTTCCAGTATCTTCAATCCAGTCAACTATTTACAATACTTGCATCTCACTATATTTATTTTTCCAGTATTCGTTTTTGATTGATTTTTTCGTGTATCCGGGCACGTCAACTGCTTTGGTCATTAGTCCCATTAGTGTAGTGCAAGCTTTTTCTCGGGAGATGGCGGTGATCTTCCCCCGCTGGATGGTGAGATCCGGAGCCGACCTACCGTCGGCTAGTAGGGTTTCCCCCTAACCAGGACTCTCGCACCAGCGGAGCACCGCCCCAGCCGGGACAAGCTCTAAGCTCCCGACCGGTCTCACAGAATATGTGGTAGTGTAGTCCACGTTAGTGTGTGTGTGTGTGTGTGTGTAAGGGGAGAGAATAGGGCAGGACAAGGAAGAGGACGGAAAGATCGCGCGCGGTCTGTGGCCCGTTGGGTAGGGTACTGCTCCGGCATTCGCCTGATATTGATCGGAGAAACCACGGAAAACTACCGATCAGAGCAGCCGGCCGCTAGAATTCTCCTCCAGCCAGCGACTGAATTCAACATAGCTGAAAAGCTAGTGTCGAAAATCCTGCCGCCGTGGGGAGTGGGAACCTAGGACCTCCCGGTCAGAGGTGCTGCAGTGACATCAGTATGCATTGAGCTAACGCTCCCGGTTCCAGTATTCGAGTTGATACGCACATATTCATGTTCTTCCATTTTCCGCCTAATACCAATAATATTTACTCACTTTTCACTGTTCAGTACTTCATCCGGGACCTATCCCGTATTCTACACTATTTTTTGCTTGAAGTTAATTTTCGGGTACGATGAATTCCTACTTCTACGTAGATGGTTCGCAGGTACTCTTGCGTGTGTCCCTCGCGACGATTGTTCTTGTCGTCAGGAACGCACTGCCGTTGGCCTCTCGCGTTCGTGTTCGCCTCTCGCGTTCTCGACCTCTCGCGTTCGCCCTTGAATCGATCATTCCGATTCTCCATATAGATTTGCTATTGTGCCCGCGCGATTCAAATTGTGAGCAATTTCTTCAATTATCTTGCAATTTATTTTGAGGGTCTCCGTTGACTCCCCATCATTCGGGAACCGGAATGATACTGGTATGCGACCGTGAATAGTACATTATGAAACGATGATTTCAGGAGGCCTTGTATGAATGGTGACACATTATCAAATATTCTCCTGAACTTTTATATTTAAAGAGACTTATCTTACTCGGGTGTGTTAATATATCATTGATTCGGACTATTAATTGATAACAAACAAACAAACAAACAAATCAATTAACATCAGTGCCTCGATCCTCTGCAAGGAGGATATGTCCTTTCAAACAACCAGTTCACAGAATGTTGCTAGTATTGCTTCCATTGGCACACTTCAAGATAATACTTGTATACAACAGAATGCCGAAATTCAAGGTTCGTTAATGGTTACTGAAGATATTGTTCAACACCAGAATAACCAACATATACAATCTGCAAATGATATTTCAACAATTCCTGGCGTATATTATCAAAACAACTATGGACTTCACAGAACATCAGCAACATTTGATTCTTCATTGCCTATGCCTCAAGACCAAACAATTAATTTATCTAATTCATCAACTCATGTACTTCAACAAGGTGAATTTACAGAATTACTTCCAGTTAACTCGATCCCTCACAATCTCCCACCAGGAACTACTTCGTTAAATTGTCAAGCTAATATTCCTATACCATCATCAACACCTCAATCCAAAAGTGAGTCAAAAACACGGAAAAGAGAAGGTTCTTCATTACTACAACAACCAGGTAAAAGATCTACAACTTTTAATTTCAACACGACTACAACGGGAATTCCACTTCAAAATAAATATGGACTATTAGCAGATCTACAGGACACTAATGAAGAACGTCCAATAGTTTCAATTCCCCCTATAATTGTTTCAAATGTTTAAAACTTTAGTAATTTTCTTCAAGATATAAAAAGTAATGTTGAAAATGATTTCACAACAAAAACTATTAAAAATAATGTCAAAATTAACTTTCAATCAATTGAAGATTTTAGAAAATATAAATCATTTTGTGATACGAACAATATTCAATATTACTCTTATCGTGACCCTACTATTAAAACAATCTCCGTCTTATTCAAAAATATACCTATTACTTACTCAAATGAAAGTATTTTCAATGAATTATAGAAACTTAACTATCCAGTGCAAACGGTATACAGATTATTTAACAAACAACGTGAACCTATAGAAATTTGCTCAATAGAACTTACTAAAAGTCCAGAAGCTTCTAAAATCTTCAAATTAGATAAAATTTTTCATAGTGTCATAAAAGTTCAATAAAAGTATCAAATAACCAACCAATTCAATGTAAGAGATGCCAAAAATTCAACCATACACAAGCCAATTGTAGATTAATCCCTCGTTGTGTAAGGTGTACTGAAAACCACCATTATTCGAACTGTCCTCTTCCAAAATCAACCCCTCCTATTTGTTGTAATTGCCTCGGAAATCACACTGCTAATTACAAAGGTTGTCCAGTATATAAAGATTTACTGAAACCAAATCAAACTAATAATTCAAATTCACATATGTTAATAAATCAAAATTTGAATTTTATTCCTCCAAATTTAAATGCACAAAATTTTCCAGACTTACCGCAAACTCAAATATTTCAACGTAACAATCCTATTCAAAAAATTCCTTCAAATTCAAATACTCCTACACCTCCAATTTATAATCACAAATCACACAAGTTCTCTTACTCTGATATATTAAAACAAAACCCTTCTACTTCAAATTACACAGCTTTAATTTCCAGCATAATTCAACAAATTATTTCTACACTTATTCCACAGATTCAAACATTATTACAAAATCTCCTACTCCCACTTTTAAATGGCCATTAGTAACATTAGAAATCTAAATATAACACTACTTAACTGGAACTCTAATGGACTAAAACGACAACAAAATATTTTTAATCACTTTCTATCATACCATAATATTGACATAGCATGTATTTCTGAGACTCATCTAACACCTAAAGAAAAGATGTATTTAAAAGGTTATAAAATTTATAGAAATGATAGAATCTCTGATCACGCTTCTGGGGGAGTAGCAATAATAATTAAAAATTCTATATTTCATCAAGAAACATATTTTCCTACATATGACATTTTAGAGTGTATTGCAGTAGAAATTAAAATAAATAATACCATTTACTCTTTATATTCCATTTATAAACCACCAAATAAACCATTTCCTACTCAAATTTACAACATCATTTTACAATCTTCTAATCCAATTATTCTCATGGGAGACTTCAACAGCAAAAACACTTCTTGGGGTTGCAACTCAACAAATCCTCAGGGTATTCGTCTACAACAATATATAATTCAAAATAATTTAGACATTCATGCTCCCTTTGAACCAACCTATTACTCTAATCACAACAATATAATACCAGATATTTTAGATATAATAATTACAAAAAACGTTAATTTACAATTCTTTCAATTTCCACTTCCTGAATTAGATTCTGACCATCTCCCTGTTAAAATATGTTTTAATTCTTCACTATTAAAAATTAATTATCCTCTTCATAACATGCGAATAAACTGGAATACATATCGATCATACATAGAATCAAATTTTAACTTCCCAAAAAACTTAGATAATACTCAAAAAATTGATGTAGAAATCGAAAAGTTTACTAAAATAATTCTAGATGCATATAAATATTCTAGTACATACATTAAACCGTACATACATACTCGATCTCTCCCTATAAATATCTTAAATCTTATAAAATCCAAACATAACCTAAGACGATTCTGGCAACAAACTCGTCGCCCTGACATTAAAAGAAAAATCAACAAGTTATCACGCATTATCAAATTACGTATAGACCAATATGAATTAGACAAATTTCAAAATTACATTGCACAAATACATCCTAATAGCAGACCACAATGGTCAACAATTAAAAAATTAACAAAATCTTCATCCCCTATACCAATATTAAATAACGGCTCTATATCTGCCTATACTGATTTTCAAAAATCAAATTTAATTGCAGATCACTTAGATAAGTCTTTTACCCCTAACCCTATTATAGATCAAATATTTAGTAACGAAGTTGAATCTTTCATCTCTTCTCCACTTTATTCAGTCCCATCAAAAATAAAATTTATTTCTCCTGTAGAAGTTCAAAACATAACACGAAAATTGAATATTCACAAAACATCTGGCTATGATTCTATTACAAACAAAATGATAAAAGAACTTAATTTACAAATTTTATCGAAGCTAACAAATATATTCAATTCAATGCTTCGTATTTCTTATTTTCCACAATCATGGAAATTAGCCTACGTTATCCTCATATGTAAATCAGGCAAGGATCCTCATCTTCCCTTAAACTACAGACCTATTAGTCTCTTATCTTCATTATAAAAAATTGTTGAAAAACTATTACACTCTCGTCTTTTATCCTACATTAACTTAATACAAGCTATTCCAAATTACCAATTTGGTTTTCGTTCTCATTATTCGACTTCTCACCAATTACTACGTGTTTCTGAATTAATAGCTGAAAACTTTCATCGAAAGGAACATACAATTGGAATTTTCTTGGATATTGCCCAAGCATTTGACAAAGTTTGGCATTCAGGATTATTATATAAATTACATTCAATAGGAATTCCCATATATTTATTCAAAATAATAAAAAGCTATTTATATAATCGTAAGTTTTGTGTCAAAATTAACACCTCTTATTCAACTTCTCGTCGCATCTTTTCAGGGATTCCTCAAGGATCGACTCTCTCGCCTTTACTTTTTAATATATATATGTCAGATATTCCACACCTTCCTTTTACCACCATAGCGCTGTATGCAGATGACACTGCACTTTTTTCGCATCACAAAAAATTGCATAAAGCCCGAAACACTCTTCAAAATTCTTTAAATTTATATATTAAATGGACTCAACAATGGAGAATAATAATAAATCCATCTAAAACACAAACAAAAATTTTCACACTTTGCAGACCTACTAATCCCCCATGTCTCAAAATAAATAATATAACTATACCCTGGATAGAAAATCATATTCCAATTAAATATTTAGGACTCTATTTCGATCGTCGATTAACTTGGAAAACTCATATTCAAAATATTGCAAATAAAACTTACCAAAAAATATCAAAATTATACCAATTAACTAATACATTTTCAAAATTACAAATAGATTGTGGTATATCAATATTCAAGGCAATAATAAGACCATCACTTACATATGCATGCCCAATTTGGTGTAATGCATCTGCGTCAAACATGAAGAAAATACAAACTATTCAAAATAAATTTTTACGGAGAATTCTAAAGGCTGAATGGTTCATCTCCAATAGACAAATCCACAAAGAATTACAAATAGAGCCAATTAAAACATTCATCACAAACCAATCCTCCAAATTCTTCAACTGTTTAAACGATTATCCTGTTCATCAACATTTCGATCTGGGAAAAAATTATCACGTTAAACGAATTCGATTCCGCTTCCCCAAAGATATTTTTCACCCCCCATAAATAAATGTCCACAATAACTACTACTCAATAAAACCTTCTCTTAAAACTCTAAATTTATTATAAAAATTAAGCAATGTTTATTAAAATCAAAGTTTTATTCGTAATTACTTTTAAAATAAAATCATAATTATCTTAATTATGATATTAATTTCATGTATACATTTATGTATACATTTATTCATCATCCTGAAAAATTTGTAAAATTGAACAGGAAATAAATATATTAAAAAAAATGAAACGATGATGTAATGAAGGGTATTACTACACGAGTGTGATATTACGATACAAGCGAGTATCGTAAACTTCACACGAGTGTGTTAATACCCATTACATCGAGTTGCGTACAGTACTTTTTCTACGACTGATGCTAACATGTATAAGTTAAACATTTACATTGAATCGTTTTGTAGCAGTTGACATTCAGGATTCTGCCAAGGCCACCTAGCGGACAGCGCGCTACCCTTGCCTCAGATGGCTTTGGTGTTCGTCAGCATGCAAGAGAGTACCAAAGTTGCAGTAATAATTTCGACTCACCATTTTCGCTTTTTCTCTTATGTCTGGAGATGCCAACTCCACTTCTGATTCACTAGACATTTTAGACTAAAGAATTGACCGGCTTTTAAAGGTAACCACACGGCAGCCACATATAACGCAAAATCACTTCCTTTCAAATCTTAACGTCAGTCAAATGTTTTCTCTCGAATGTTCTCTCCAACTATCACTGCGCTAGTCAAACAGGATCAAAGTGAGATTACGGTCGAGTTTGTTTTAAATAATATTCCACGTAAAAATAAAAAATAAAAAAGAAATTAAAATTGACAAGTATAATACAATATTAAATGCAATTTCAATGTGCATAATCGAACGAAACATTTTCTAGAAATATTCTCAATGATTAATTAAGTGTAAATACTTGGTTTGTAGACTTCTCTGTGATTGGTCAAGAACCTGTATCATAATGAAATCTGTATCGTAATGTGTGCCATTATGCAACGGGTTACAGCCATCAAATGACAGAATTATACAATGGGAGCAGAAAAACGTTCTTTTACTGGGTGTTTTCTTACATCCAGACGTTGAAATCTCAGTATCTGTCGGTGTAGAGAACAGTTGCGCAGTTTGAATGATTGATGATTCTAGACGCGGAACGGCTAAGATCATTGAAGTCGTAGGCTTCCGCGGCCAAAGTCATGTAAATGATCTTGGCTGTCCAGGTGACGACCTGTCGAAGGCTGTGTTGTCGACGTTTCGACCATCTTGTCGTGGTCTTCCTCAGCACCTTGGCTCTACAGCCCTGAGGAAGACCACGACAAGATGGTCGAAACGTCGGCAACACAGCCTTCGGCGCGGCGTCACCTGGACAGCCAAGATCATTTACATGGCTAAGATCATTATTCTCGTAAGTGTAATACGCGTGATCTCGCGGGAGATGGCGGTGATCTTCCCCCGCTGGAGGGCGAGATCCGGCGCCGACCTACTCGTTGGCTAGCGGGGTTTCCCCCTACCTAATATTCTCCCACCAGCGGGGCACCGCCCCACGTGGGACACACTTTAAGCTCTACACATGTGGGGTAGTGTAGTGCATATAAAGGGTAGGAGAAGGAAGAGAAAGGAAATATCGCGCGCGATCCGTGGCTCGTTCGTTAGGATACTGCTCCGGTATTCGCCTGATATTGTTTGAGAAAACCACGGGAAACTAACGAGCAGAGCATCCGGCTGCTAGAATTCTTCTCCAGACAGTGACTGAAATGTAATTAATTATGTAACTAGCGTGGAAATTCCTGCTACTGTCAGGACTCGAATCCTAGGACCTCGCGGTCAGAGGCACTGCAGTGACATCAGTTAATGCCATGAGCTACCTTTGCCGGTGTGCAATTAGAGAAACACTACGACTGATGAATCAGTTCTTTAAAAACAGGACATAAACATTTGATTTTTGACGGAAAGGTGAAGATATTTTAAGCAAAAAATGCAGAATATCAATGTAATATTAAAATGCTACCCACATGTATCACTGTGATTAAATTGATAAAATATTCCTTTAATTGTATTGCAATTAATTGTAGGGTTCGTGTAGATCCTCTCCAGAAGTGGGCGCGGCTCCAGGGAGAGCCCCCATACTCACAGCCCTGCCAAGGCCTGGGCTAATCGAGTTTGTTCGGAGCTACAGGTGCCGGCGCCCCCTCCGCGATCATTTGTTTAGGGGAGCGGTAACAAGGTTTCGAGCAGTTAGCGGTCCATTCCCGGATGAGAAAAGAAGCGACGACTCCCAGTAATATTTTACTCAGGGGGACCACTTCGTTTTAATATTCCAGAACGTATTTTATTTGTCAAAGAAGCTTAAGAGGATTTCTGAGCAATTGCTAGTGAAATATGGGAGGTAGATTGAAGGCAAAAAATAAGATCATTGAGTATTTTACTGGTCATAAATAAGAAAAACGTCTGTAAATAAGTTATGAATCATTAAAAAAATAAATTTTTGCTCTCTAGCAAGCTAACACATTTATAAAACTTAGTTAACAATACATGTTACCATCAATATCAAAAAATATTTTTTGGATGAATGCTATGAATATTCTAACATCATTCCTGCCTTTGTCTTCATGTGGATATCATGAAAACCAAAATTTGTTTGTATCATGAAATTTTTATTTAGATCTCAAAATAAATATAAGTAATCTTCACCCTGAATTTTGCTCCAAAATGTATTTATATTTTGTAAGAAATATGTAATAAAACTGTAGTGTCATAATTATTTTATATTTGTATATTTATTGCACAATACATCTTCAAAGCATAAAATCTCCAATATCTAAACAACCATATTGTTTCTTTTCGGCACATATCAATTGCCAAAAATCTATTGTCTTGTAGAAATAGTACTGTTGTTGCAATACATGTAGCATCCAAGTTGTTCTTTCTAAGCACTAGTGACAAATTCGTTTGAAACAATGTTAGATGTGAATGCATCTGTAAAGATAATAAAATCGGAAGGTGAAGAGTTGCATCGTGGTAAACAACTTTTCTTCAATAATTAAAAGCAAAATGATAAAACGGTAAGTTGGGAATGTGATTCCTTCTATATCATGCTGAATATAGAGCATTAAGATTTTACATAAAATTTACATATTTGTAAAACTATTAATTTATTTTGGTATGCAAATTTTATCTATTGTTAAAAAGCTGCCTAACTAGTGACACATGTTAGTAAATTTATTTTACACAAATATACACTATATTTGTATATAGTTTAATGTAAATGTAAATTTTTAATTATAGTACATGTATTTATTTACCAAATGTTTATTTTTTATCTTATTTAAATATATTATTTAAAATATCTTCATTTGAAAAATATTTATTAAACATTTTGCTTCAGAATGTGCGCTCGGGAAAGCAAAATGTGCCCAGTAAAATAAACTCGCCTATCCACTTTGAAGAACTTAAAAAATGAAATGAGTCATATTATGAAACAATTCTGATTATTTAGGGACCATAGAAAAACTACAAAACAAAATAATACATGATTGTACAAAATGTTGTATAATTGTGCAATTACTTCATTGACTTTCATTAGGGAAAAAAGGAACATATATTGCATTACAAACAAACCTACCTCT
The DNA here is from genome assembly GCA_011170035.1 of Teleogryllus occipitalis. NCBI lineage: Eukaryota > Metazoa > Arthropoda > Insecta > Orthoptera > Gryllidae > Teleogryllus > Teleogryllus occipitalis. The sequence continues at coordinate 36,592 of BLKR01010760.1, forward strand.
TCATATCCAGAGGTTCCTAGAATTTTCTACCAATATAATATATTTTGTTTACTTGTACAAAATAATATGAAAACCAACAGTAGCGAACATCCTACATAAGCAGATTGTCCTTGCCTTAATCTGCCGTAAGCATTCAGTATTCCAGTTACGATGTTGTAATCACAAAAGCATGGCCGGAATCTGTTGTATCGAGCAAACTGCCAACAACCCCAAATCCCTGTGATGATTTCAAATTTTTGCGTTAGTTCAAATGTATGCTGAGATTAAAAGAAGGGGATTTCTCCAGGCTAGAACATGTAACATGAGTAAAGATACATTTAAACTATTTGAATATCATATAAAGTGAATGAAGTCGTGATTTTAGTAGAGAGATTTTCAACAATTTTCAGAAAAATTTAAGAAGTAGTTGTCACTACAAAGAGTGATCTAAGAATTTTCATATGCAATTCATATTGCACCTGACAATTCTTAATACTAGATTTAAAAAAGTGAGTTGAAATTTGATCTTCGGTGTCTCATGATGCATTGTGCGCTCGAGTAGTTTGAGTAGACAGTTTAAAGGTACAGAGGAGCGCGAGAAGGGGAAGTAAAAAGGTATGACTACCTGGTGTCAAAATTGAAAATGCTCAAAAATAGAGACCAGGTCCGGGGTGGTCCGCAGCCAGTTTGTTAGCGTTCTGCTCAGGCATGCGCCTAGTATTGATTGGGGAAAAGTGCCAATCAGAGAAGCCGGCTGCTAGGGTTCTCCTCCAGCCAGCGGCTGAATTCAACCAGCCATGATAGCTTGTGTAGCTAGTACCGGGAGCGGTGGCTCAGTACATCAACAGAGCAACTGCAGCGCCTCTCCACCGAGAGGTCCTAGATTCGAGTCCCGTCGGCGGCAAGATTTTCGTTACTAGCTTTTCGGCTAGGTCGAATTCGATCGTTATCTGGTGGAGAATTCCAGCGGCCGGCTGCTCTGCTCTGTAGTATTCCGTGGTCACTCTGATCAACACCAGGTGAATGCCGGAGAAGTACCCTACCAAACGGGTCACGGACCACGCGCGAACTTTCTATCCTCCTCCTTGTCCTATCCTCACCCCTTACACACACACTTACAATATCATGCACGTGCCGGGAGACTGGTCGGGATCTTAGAACATGTCCCGGATGGGGCGGTGTCCCGCTGGTGGGAGATAAGTGATTGGGAAAAAAACTGTTATCCGACATTAGGTCGGCGCCGGATCTGACAATCCAGCGGGGAAAGACCACCGCCACCTCCCGAGCAAACACACACACTAGACTTACGGGACTTATGACCATAGTAGTTGACGCGCCCGGAATCATGAACAATCAATCAATCGTGTAGCTAGTGTCAAAAACGCCGCTGACGGGCCTGGAATCCCAGAATCTCCCTGACAGCCACGCTACAGAGGCAACGCACGTTACCACTGAGCCCGCTTATGACAAAAGACGCGCGAAGACCTCCCCACTCTTGCAGGCTCGCGGACGCGTGACGGCCGCGCCGAGCGTCGAGGGGCGGGGCCGCTAAGAACCAGGGGAGCGCCAGCGGCGCCAAGGCCGGGCCGAAGGGGGGGAGCTAAGGCAAAGCCCGCAACGTGCTAAGGAACACGGGAACAATGGGCGGCTAAGGCGCGGGCGCGGGCGCGGGCGCCGTTGTAATCCCGAGGCTTGCCACCCCCGCCCCCACCCTCCCGCCCCGCCAGCGGCGATGCTGCCCCGCCCCGCCCCGCGCCGCGCCGCGCCGCGCCTCTTGTTATATTGTTTAGGGACCAAATTCCGAGCCCATTAATGTTCATTGCGGTAATTAACGACTTCGGCGCCCTCGGCGCAGTCACGGCCTCTGGAGGCACGCGCGCGACGCTGCCGCCCCCACCGCCCCCACCGCCTCCACCGGCCCCGCGGGCGCGTGCGCTGCTTAGCTCAACCTGGTGGCGGGGGCGGTGGGAGAGGGGGTGTGGCAACGTCGCCAGAGGTGGTAGCAGTGGGAGAGGTGATGTTGGCAATGTTGCCAGAGGTGATGGGAGAGGGGGCGTTGGCAACTTCGCCAAAGATGATGGCGTTGGGAGAAGTGGTGGTGGTAGGAGAAGGGGTTTTTGCAATTTCGCCAGAGATGGTGGTGTTGGCGGAGAGAGAGGGGATTTTAGCAACGGCGCGGTGGTGGCGCCAGAAGTGGTGGCGTGGGAGAGGGGGTTTTGGCAACGTCGCCACAGATGATGGCATTGGGAGAGGTGGTGTTGCCAATGTTGTCACAGGTGGTGGCGGTGGCGGTGGGAGACGGGGGTGTAGGCAATTTTGTCAGAGATGATGGCATTGATAGAAGTGGCGTTGGCAATGTTACTAGAGGTGTTGGCGGTGGTAGTGAGAGAGAGGGTTTTGGCAACGTCGCCAGAGGTGGTGGTGGAGGTGGGAGAGTGGGTATTGGCACTGTTGTCAGAGGTTTTGGCGGTGGTGGTGAGAGAGGGAGTGTTGGCGGTGGGCGCACAGTGGGGGTGAAGTGGCAGCGACGGGGCGACGGCGACGCCGAATGGGCACACGGCGACGACAGGGCACGTGGGCGCCGGAGACAAAGTGAGTGGTAAGGGCGGCGAGACGGTGACAGGAGTGAGACTAAAGATATTAGCGCTAATGGTTGGGCTATATGATGGCGAGCGGCAGGGATGGAGGGTCGGCGAGTTGACTCGGATGATTGAAACGACGCGGAAAGTGGGATACCGGGGATGGGGAGACAGGGATGCCGTGGAGGTGGGGATGGTAGGGCAGCAGTTATAGGGGGTATTGGGGATGGGTTATGAGGGATGGTAGATTGGTAGAAATGGCGTGGGAGCGGAATTGAATAAGCGGGGAGTAGCGAATGGTTGAGTGATGAGGATGGACTGGGAGATGAGAGTGTAGAGGAAGGAATGGGTGGGGCTGTGGGGAAGGTGGGCAGTTGCTGAGGCGGCGAGATGGCGGGGCGTCAGGGATGGCTGAGAAGGCAGCGTATCGGTGAAGCACATAGATGGCGCGGGCCTCTGAGACGGCGTTGCTAGCAAGTCTAGAGATGGCTGATTGATTTGTATTGATGGTTTTTTGTGTTTCCGGGCGCGTCAACTGCTTGGTTCATTATTCCCTATAGTGTAGTGCATGTTTTTCTCGAGAGATGGCGGTGATCATCCCCCGCTGAATGGTGAAATCCGGCGCCGACCTACCGTCGGCTAGTGGGGTTTCCCCCTAACCAGGACTCTCCCACCAGCGAGGCACCGCCCCAGCCGGGACAAGTTCTAAGCTCCCGACCGGTCTCCCGGAATATGTGGTAGTGTAGTGCATGTTAGTGTAAGTGTGTTTGTGTAAGGGAATAGGATAGGACAAGGAAGAGGAAGGAATGATCGCGCGCTCTCCGTGTCCCGTTTGTTAGGGTACTGCTCCGGCATTCGCCTGGTGTTGATCGGAGAGATCACGGAAACCTACCGATCAGAGCAGCCGGCCGCTAGAATTCTCCTCCAGCCAGCGACTGAATCCGACCTAGCTGAAAAGCTAGTGTCGAAAATCCTCTAGAGACAGCGATGTCTGTGGTGATGGTAGCACTGGTGGAGGTGCCGGTGACGTCAGCGACGCCTGGCGATGAGGGTGTTGCCTCTAACGTGACCAGCGCAACTTCCACTGACCTGCCTCTACTGCTACAGCTACTGCAGCGAAGAACGCTCTACCGTGTCGCCACTTAAAAGGTATTTACGCGGTCAGTGTACTACATGAATTCTTTATTTATATCAATAATACGAATGATCACAAATTATAAGACACATTACATGACATACAAATACATTTTGAAAAATTGTAATAGCATCCTCTACACATCGTAAAATACAGTAAACATTGGATTAAACCCTAAAACATGTTAAAACTAGTGTTAGTAAATTTGTGTAATGTTGGAGAAAACAAAAATCAGAAATGTCGGAATTACGTCATCTCTTACAGTGCAATAAGCTCTATTTCTAAAAAAGGTTTAAAGAAAAAATTGGTCCCGTTTTTGAGAAAACATTGTTTTTAATATTGTCGAAATTTACCTCTGATTTTGAATAGTAGTTTCTATTCAGAGGAAAAATTTCTTCAATACTGAAGTAGGAAGACACCGAAACGATTTTGAACTTGCAATTTTGGAAATTTCATATATTTCAACAAAACTGAGACCTGTGACAGTTTGTAAATGCCTTTTAAGCTATCTGAGGTCAAAGTTTAATAAACAAATTGTAGCCTTTTTTGAGAAGAAATTGAAAATGTAATTGATGCTTCATGTAACCTCCTTCCCCAAAAAATTAAAACAACTATATTAAAATCAAGAGGCTGCGACATCAGCCCCATCGATTGGGGAATAATATTGTTGGTGAATATCCTGCTTGCGATTTTGCCGCTAGAGTTTTTCACAGACAGAGAGACAGATGAACGGATAAACGGAGAGACGTTTTGCAGTCAACCAACTTTTTGGTGTTAAGGATCCACCAAATATGAATTATAACTACACTACATATTAGAGTAAGCAATTTTCCACAGGGAAAAATATATCCTTTTTTCCGGTATCAGGGACCTACAATACGATTTTTCTATAAAATTACAGTTTCTCGCCCTTGTAATACATAACTTTCTCAAAGTTACTGAGAAAGTAAAAAGATTACACATAGCTTTATAATCTATTTTTAAAGTAGTTACTGTTAGGATACAGTTCATTCGAATCGTCTTCAGAGATCAAACATACAAAATTGTTATGAGAATGTGTGTTGATCTGAATACTAGCATTAAAGGTGAAGATGAATGGGCGATACTCTCCGCCTCCGACAAAGAAAATAGTTAATTAAAAATAAAAATATCTTTGACATTTATATATTATATTAAAATAGAAAGCGAAACATCTAATACTGTAACGTATTGTAGGACTACACAGAGTGACCGGCGGGGCGTCACAAGGCCGCTGCGTCAAGGGATTAGATGCCAGGGGACAGGCAGGATGTGAGAACAATTGGCAGAAGCGGAGACACGCCGAGGTATTTTGAGAATTCTAAGAGCTAGGGAATGGGATGCCCAAAATGCGGGACAGCGCATTTTTGCCGCGTGCCGCGTGCAAACTTCTTAGAATCCATGGAAATGGATGTCCAAAATGCCTGGCAACGCGACTAGCGCGGGCCGTGTGCAAAACTCAGTGACGTTTCAGGTCACGTGGGTGGGAGCTATATAAGAGCGAACGCCGAGCGCGGGGGCGGGGTTTGTCGAGCTGAGTGGAACCCTCGTGCGAACGCACAAAACTTGCGCCCAGGGCGGTGCGGAGCCGAGCTAGGCTCGTGCGGCAACCCATGTGTTGGGACGCCGTTGTGGATACTATATCCACGGGTGACTGAGGTCACCGGAGCTGTGTACTGTGTGCATAAGGCTCGATGAGGAGTGGCGCGGGCCACGAGTCAGACCTTGCATTTTTAAGGATCGCTCCTGCGATCAGGAGAGTAAACGTCTACCAGAGCTAAGAGTAACTTTAATTATTTACTGTACATATTGTGAATAAACCTGTACATATTTATCATTGAAACTCGTGTCTGTGATTACTGTGTATTCCCACGACGTCACAATACAAACATAATAATTCCTCATTCTCATAAAATCAGAGAAAACGATCTTCAGTATTAAAAAGAGTATGGAGGAAGAAGAAAAGTTTCCCTGGAAGAATGCTTCTCGGAGAGGAAGCGTAACTTCGTCAACCAAGATATTCTTACAATTCATTAATGTCTTATACTTAGTCCTCATCCTAGGAACGTTGCAATAACTGAGGATAGGTCTCAAAATCTGGCTTTTAAAGCACAAGTTTGCGAATTAGGGGCAAGTTTTAAAAGGTCGGAAACGTCTCAGTGTGTTGTCACGTGTGTGGAAAATAAAATATATGAAACAAATATGTAATACAAATTAAATATAATACAAAACTATATTTAAGTGGACGGCAAAATTAATTACTCTGACTTCTCTCAAATTTTTTTCTGTAAGCGTACGATGCAAATAGCAGATTAAGTGTAGGAACGAATAATGTAAATTCCGTACATTAACAGTAAGAGCTTTAGCGTTAACAGAACCTTGTACACTCGCGCATTTGTAACAATTCCTCTGAACCAATCTAATACAAATTTAATTAATATTTTAAAATTCTTGTAAAATTACGCAATTTTTCATAAAATGTGACTTGCGTGTAGAGTTAAATATTGTGTGATACCTAATTCAAATAGAGTAAATTTATATCGTAGCTAATGCGTTGCTCGGGGGGAGAGAGGCTAGCCTTTTGGCATCTAAACCACCAAAGTGCGGGCTCGATCTCGAATGCGGTGCGTGGGTTTTGAAAGGGGCCAAAATACACATTGTGCATGTCGTAATTGCGGCATGTAAAAGAAACCTTGCCAAATGTCCACTGAGTTGTGATAAATGAAAGGTAGAATAAATCGTTGGCTTACGGGTGAGAGATGTTGAGTCGGGTTTTCGGGTCTTGGGAATACTCCAAACGTTTCTCCCAGGGCTTGAACTCTTGGCTTGATGTCTTCGCTTGTATGCTGACGAGATTTCCCTCCCTTTCTAGTTTTTCTAGGGGTAATTCAAAAATACGTACGCAATTTTACCTTCTTCAAAACATCAACGAACCAATTAACAGAACTTATTAACATTTCACCGATTCTTTTTCTCCTTTTCTTTCTTAATTTTCTTTCCTTTCTCTCTACCGTTCTATTCATCCCGATTCTTTCCCGATTTCCTATCAAGCTCGTCCTCCCACGCTTTCACTTCTGTCATCCATGTGAAAATCATCCAAATCCTTGCGTGCGTATTTTTCATTGAATGGCTTCCTTTATTATGTACTATTGTAATATAATTTCTGAAAGTGATCAGGCGGAAGAGCAGGCTAAATGGCCTGAGCCTCGCCACCAATAAAGACATTTATTTATTTATTTATAATAAAACATATACATCAAAATTTTATTACTGTCTATTAGGCGTTCTCAAACTTCGATCTTTTCCAATGGTAGACGAAATTCTAAACTTGGTTTCACTTTATATAATTTATTTGGTGCGTTGTTAAAATGTTATTAACTTGAGGTCTAGATAGTTTGAGGTCTACATCACAGGTTATTATTCAGTTTATTTCTGAGTATCAACAACCTTAATAACTAGAGGTTTTACAAATGATATTCAATCTATTATTAAAATGATCAGAGTTACTTACTGAAAGATCTATAAAAAGTAGATTCACATGAGTAATAAATAAATTAAAAGTTCACAACCGGGAGATGAAACTGACACAGAAATGTCTGAATACACCCTCTCAATGAAAATTACACAATGGAACTGTAATGATTTTTATGCAAGATTACCCTACTTGAAATTGTTAATATAAGATACTAAATCAGAGATTTTGTACCTTCAGGAAGCCAACTTCAAAGAAAATCACATTGAAAAACTATCTGGCTATAAGTCATGTATTCGAAATTGAAATAGTACACAAATTGCTATTAGAGGAGTAGCAATTTATGTAAGGAATGATTGTTTTATGCAGGAAATCCCTCTACAAACTGTCCTTGAAGCCATTGCGGTCAAGGTAAAAATTGCTACTCTTATAACTGTTTATAATATTTATATCCCTAATAGTCAAACTTTTGACGTCTATGAATTAGATAATATTCTTACGCACCTACCTAAAGAGTATGTAATAGTGGGTGATTTCAACAGTCATAGCAAATGGTGGGGTTCCACCAAATTGAACTGAAGAGGGAAAGTAATTGAAGAGTGGCTGAACAACCACAACAATCTCGTCCTATTAAACACTGGCTTGCCTACACGTTTTTATATAAGTAATGGTGCAGATAGTCCAATTGATGTAAGCGTTGCTTCTAATGATATTGCAGTAAGAATTATATGGTATAAAAACCTAAACCAATATGACAGTGATTATTACCCCATGAACATTCATATTCCATCTAATGAACCAGTTTTTGAGCTAAGGTACTGATCTAAATGGATTTTACATGAAGCGAGTTGGCAAACGTTTCAACAGATTATTAGATTAAATATTAACAATCTCAGTATACTGACATTAAACAGGAGGCCTTGTATGAATGGTGACACATTATCAAATATTCTCCTGAACTTTTATATTTAAAGAGACTTATCTTACTCGGGTGTGTTAATATATCATTGATTCGGACTATTAATTGATAACAAACAAACAAATCAATTAACATCAGTGCCTCGATCCTCTGCAAGGAGGATATGTCCTTTCAAACAACCAGTTCACAGAATGTTGCTAGTATTGCTTCCATTGGCACACTTCAAGATAATACTTGTATACAACAGAATGCCGAAATTCAAGGTTCGTTAATGGTTACTGAAGATATTGTTCAACACCAGAATAACCAACATATACAATCTGCAAATGATATTTCAACAATTCCTGGCGTATATTATCAAAACAACTATGGACTTCACAGAACATCAGCAACATTTGATTCTTCATTGCCTATGCCTCAAGACCAAACAATTAATTTATCTAATTCATCAACTCATGTACTTCAACAAGGTGAATTTACAGAATTACTTCCAGTTAACTCGATCCCTCACAATCTCCCACCAGCAACTACTTCGTTAAATTGTCAAGCTAATATTCCTATACCATCATCAACACCTCAATCCAAAAGTGAGTCAAAAAAACCGAAAAGAGAAGGTTCTTCATTACTACAACAACCAGGTAAAAGATCTACAACTTTTAATTTCAACACGACTACAACGGGAATTCCACTTCAAAATAAATATGGACTATTAGCAGATCTACAGGACACTAATGAAGAACGTCCAATAGTTTCAATTCCCCCTATAATTGTTTCAAATGTTTACAACTTTAGTAATTTTCTTCAAGATATAAAAAGTAATGTTGAAAATGATTTCACAACAAAAACTATTAAAAATAATGTCAAAATTAACTTTCAATCAATTGAAGATTTTAGAAAATATAAATCATTTTGTGATACAAACAATATTCAATATTACTCTTATCGTGACCCTACTATTAAAACAATCTCCGTTTTATTCAAAAATATACGTATTACTTACTCAAATGAAAGTATTTTCAATGAATTATTGAAACTTAACTATCCAGTGCAAAAGGTATACAGATTATTTAACAAACAACGTGAACCTATAGAAATTTGCTCAATAGAACTTACTAAAAGTCCAGAAGCTTCTAAAATCTTCAAATTAGATAAAATTTTTCATAGTGTCATAAAAGTTCAAGCAAAATTATCAAATAACCAAACAATTCAATGTAAGAGATGCCAAAAATTCAACCATACACAAGCCAATTGTAGATTAATCCCACGTTGTGTAAGGTGTACTGAAAACCACCATTATTCGAACTGTCCTCTTCCAAACTCAACCCCTCCTATTTGTTGTAATTGCCTCGGAAATCACACTGCTAATTACAAAGGTTGTCCAGTATATAAAGATTTACTGAAACCAAATCAAACTAATAATTCAAATTCACAGATGTTAATAAATCAAAATTTGAATTTTATTCCTCCAAATTTAAATGCACAAAATTTTCCAGACTTACCGCAAACTCAAATCTTTCAACGTAACAATCCTATTCAAAAAATTCCTTCAAATTCAAATACTCCTACACCTCCAATTTATAATCACAAATCACACAAGTTCTCTTGCTCTGATATATTAAAACAAAACCCTTCTACTTCAAATTACACAGCTTTAATTTCCAGCATAATTCAACAAATTATTTCTACACTTATTCCACAGATTCAAACATTATTACAAAATCTCCTACTCCCACTTTTAAATGGCCATTAGTAACAATAGAAATCTAAATATAACACTACTTAACTGGAACTCTAATGGACTAAAACGACAACAAAATATTTTTAATCACTTTCTATCATACCATAATATTGACATAGCATGTATTTCTGAGACTCATCTAACACCTAAAGAAAAGATGTATTTAAAAGGTTATAAAATTTATAGAAATGATAGAATCTCTGATCACGCTTCTGGGGGAGTAGCAATAATAATTAAAAATTCTATATTTCATCAACAAACATATTTTCCTACATCT
>BLKR01010761.1:0-46695 GCA_011170035.1 Teleogryllus occipitalis
ATTTGAAGATCTGTTTTTGATGAACACATTTCCTTAAGAACAAAATGTTTTATCTTTATAATTGTAGTTGTAGGAAGAATCCGAAATTTTTTTAAAAAAAATCAGAATTGTCAACTAACATGAGACCTGCCCCATTTTCTCAATCATCCTTTACGCTATAGGAAGCTAAAATTTAATCAAAGTTGTTAATGTCGTTATTGAGAAAAAAAAGTTTAAACAAAATAAAAAATTCCCTATATTTCACGCAAAATTACGTGAAAAATACTCAAAATTTTCGAAAAATTGTACCTTTTTTCAGCATTATTTTTAAGGAACAGATTTCATAAAGAGGTAAATCTATATCTTTAATATTTTAATTGTAGGAAGACCCCGAGAACTTTTGCAACTTTCGAAAAATAAGAGTTTTCAACGAACACGAGACCAACATCATTCTCTTAAATGTCTTTCACAATATCCAATAACAAAGTTAAATAAAAAACAGAGATTTTTTTTATAAATTGTCCCCGTTCATACAAAGTATACTCCAAAATTAAAAATTCGGATCCAAGTTCAAGGGGCCGCGACATCAGCCAGATCGACAGGGAAATATCAGTTTTGCAGGAAATCGGCTCAACAGTTAGCCGCTAGCGTTGTTCAGACCGACAGACAGACGTTTTGCCGTCAATGAATTTTTCGGTATCAAGGACCCACAAAACGTGGACTTGCAACACCTCATCTATTCCATGATGGAAATAGCATACTAGAGAAACATAGGAATCCACTCATGGAATATCCAAATGAAGGCTTTTGCGATTCTCTGAGCAACAAAGGAATTTTGTATACTGCCCAATCCATATACGAGTTCCAAAATATTAGAAGCTTGATAGAATGAAGACGAAGCAAGAGACAGGTAAGAATGGAAACACGAGTCAAAGCAGATGGGACAAGGGACAAAATGAGACAAGGTGGACGTCGAGACAAGCCGGACAAGGTGGACGTCGGGACAAAATGGGGCAAGGGGACAAAATGAGCCAAAGAAGGCAAACGGATAAGGGGACGAAGAAAATGGACAAAATTGGAAAGGGGAACAAACGGGAACTAATGGGACAAAAATGACGGGATAAGTGGGACAAAGGGACATATTTATTCAAAGATTTATGAGCACTGGTAAAAGCTAAACATGTGAGACCGCTAAAATATATTTAATGGACTCTCGAGCATTTTCTCTCTCTCATCTTCTCACTCTCGAGCGGCCGTTGCTACGAACGCGCTCTTAAAGCGTAATTTAGGTGGTTAGTTGCTATGTGTGGTAACCTACCAACGTAAATAAAGAAATCATTTTGTGTAACACGTACTCAATAAGTCTTTAAGAACTCGGCTCCGCTATCGCTTCACCTCGCAATTAACCTTCCGGCTAAGTTCTTAAAGGCCGATTTCGAGAACTTGCTACAAAAATAACTATTATAGTAATAGGTATTAGTAGTATAGGTTTAGTAAATGATCTGCACATATATGTATTATTTATTTGTAGGGGTCCATGTCATTAGTAATTGTAAGAATTTGTGCATCGTGGTCACTGTAACCTAGATTATTCGTTATTATTTCATATTTAGTTGTGGTTTTGTTAATTATAATTTGACTTATTATTTGTTGTGATTTCAATGTATTCCGTGTAGATACATTCACTGCAATATCAAAATTAAAAGAAAGAAGTTCATTGAGAAACTTCTCTTTTTTGTGAGATCCATCCAGAAAATCAATGTTGAAATCTCCACATACAACAATGGATTTAAAAGAGAGATTACTAATGTTGGTCAGAGTTATCTCTAGATTTTCTAAGAAAATTAAATAATAATCTAAAGCTCGCTCTTTTGGAGGTCTGTAGATGCAAAGTGAAATAATTTTGTGCGTAGTAAGATTGTTATTTCAAAAATATTTTCAACTGCATATAAATTGAATTCTGGCAAGAAGGTAGAATCAATATAATTTCTTACGTAAATACACGAACTTCTTTAAGTAGTAAATGATCTTGGCTATCCGGGTGACGCCGCGTCGAAGGCTGTGTTGCCGACGTTTGGACCATCTTGTCGTGGTCTTCCACAAGTCACCGTAGAGCCTAGATCACCTCTCTTCCGCTGGCACTACCAAAATCGGTTACCACAAAACCACATATACCACCATTTAGAACTATTTAATTGCTAATTATTTACGCAAAAAATTTTTTTTTGCTCTTCAAACTTTTGCGTAATGAATGGTGAGCTAGCGGAATATTCCGCTGGATCAACCACAATTAGTTACCACAAAACCAAATACGCTAACTTATAGAGCGATTTAATTGCTAATTAATTACGCAAAAATTATTTTAATTGCTCTTCAAACTTCCGAGTAAATAATTATAAACTAGCACTTCCGGTTTCCGCTTGCACTACCACAAACGGTTACCACAAAAACCACATACGCCATCTTGTAGAGCGATTTAATTGCTAATTAATTTCGCAAAAATTAATTTTTTTGCTCTTCAAATTTTTGCGTAATGAATGGCGAGCTAGCGGAAGATTCCGCTGGATCTACCACATTTAATTACCACAAAACCAAATATGCCATCTTGTAGAGCGATTTAATTGCTAATTAATTACGCAAAAATTAATTTTTTTGCTCTTCAAATTTTTGCGTAATGAATGGTGAGCTAGCGGAAGATTCCGCTGGATCTACCACATTTAATTACCACAAAACCAAATATACCATCTTGTAGAGCGATTTAATTGCTAATTAATTACGCAAAAATTAATTTTTTTGCTCTTCAAACATTCGAGTAATTAATTGTAAATTGCCGGGCACACGCGGCCCGCCGGCCGGCCGGCGGAACGGTTGGCGTCGTGACGTCACGGGTGAGGGGTATCCAGGCCGCAGCCGTCGCGCCGGCGCCGCTGCCCGCCCGGCAAATTTAAATGAAATACACGAACTGGCCGTGAACTGACTTCGATATTGAAAATTATGCCAGTACTTTGTTATGTTCATAACAACAGAGAAATGGGCCGATAATTTTGAATTTCATTTTTGTCTTTTTTGAAGAGCGGCTTAATTTTAGCTGTTTTGAAAATATCTGGAAACGTTCCAGTGCATAAAGATGCATTAAATATGTGAGTTAACGGGTGTATAATGGCATACGCGCAAGTCTTTAACAAAGAATCCGGGAATTCATCTAAACCGGACGAATATTTATTTTTAAGTTTACCGATTATTTTGAGAATTTCATAGGAAGAAGTTTCGGAAACGAACATTGTGTCTAAAATTTTGGGTGAACTATCTGTTTTTGAATTTTGTGGCTGAAGACCCTTAGTGAGATCGGCAACAATTCTCCAAAAGTATTGGTTAAAGAGACTAGCCATTGTTGCCGGATCGTTCACATTTATATCGTTATATTTTAAAACAACATTCTCTACGGGTTTTTTAGTTGATTTGGTAGTATTTTTTATTATATTCCACATTGCTTTAGTTTTATTATTTGAGTTCAAAATATCCTGATCGTTCTTCATGATTTTAGCCTGCCTTATGACTTTTCGTTTGTATTTTTTAAAGTAGATAAGGAAATCTTGAGATACGTCATGACGTTTAGAAATGAAAGAAAGAATTAGCTTGTTTTTACAAGATGTGCTAATCCCTTGTGTTATCCAAGAATTGCTTTTCCGTGAAATATTTAATTTTCGTTTTTGAAGAGGAAAGCAAGTGTTAAAATGAAATGAAAGAGTTGAAAAAAAAGAATTATATTTGTTGTTTGTATCAACAGTATTATAAACCGCTTCCCATGACTCCTGCATCAAGTAATCAATGACTAATTTAATTTTACTTTTAGTAAACAATCTAGTCATACTTGTGTTATTTATTGTGTCAGTGATGGCATTTCTTATAATGGTAAGAATTTGTGGATCGTGGTCACTGTATCCTAAATCTTTTGTTTCAACTTCATATCGAGTAGTAGTTTTGTTAATTATAATTTGATCAATTGCCTTCATCGAATGTTGTGTGATCCGTGTAGGTACATTAATTGTAATGTCTAAATTGAAGGACTTAATTAAATTGAGAAACTTTTCTTTCTCGCAAGAATCGACCAGAAAATCAATGTTAAAATCTCCGCATAACAATGGATTCAAAAGAGCGATTGCTGACTTTGTTAAGTGTTATCTCCAGGTTTTCTAAGAACAAAATATAATCTGCAGTTCTGTTTGTTGGAGGTCTGTAAATGCAAAGTACTATCACTTTTAGTGAAGTAAGATGTACAACAGAAATTTCGAAAATATTTTCAATGGAATACACATTTAATTCCGCCAAGAATCTCAAGAAAAAGCTTATTCATCCGCCATCTCAAGAAAAAGAGCTTAAACATTTTTAGTAATACTTTAAACATAAGAGTTCATTTTCAACTTCATTTTCTGTGCATGTCTTCTAGAATTCAGTGGGAAATACAATTATTCAAATTATCGTTTCCATGTTGTCGCGGCAGGAAGTATTATTCCGAAGGACAACATGGATAAGAGCCAAAATTTATTGCTTATTTATCCTTGAAAATAGATTTTATTACATGGGAGTGTTTTTTTTCCCTCCTTCTCCTGTTTTCAAAATTTAAGTAGTATATGACTTAGTGTAGGGATCACAGAATTTTGAAAATGCGCACACAATTCACTTTTCCCCATAGCACGTCATACGCAGTGTTAACTGTTTTTTTGTTGTTAAATAAATAAAAAGAGTTTGTGTGAAAATTACGGGGAATTGGCAATGGTAAAGTAAGTTACGCTGTTAATGTTTTAATTTATGTGAAGAATAGATCCACTCTCAGGCCCAGTCTGCAGGATGTGAGTGTCCCGCGAGGGGAAGGGGGGGCAAGAGGCGATGAACTATTGAATTTGTTTGTTAGATGACCTTGAGATTTCGACGGTCTGTGTTCCCACCTCGTTTCAATCTCCACACTACCCCTTCTCTTTCCCCTTGAAGCTGCCACCCGACTCTCGCTTGACGTCACAAACTTACAGTATTATTTAGTGTATTTAATATTATTAGTTAAGTGTTTTGTAAAAATATTTGTTAGAGTGTATAATACATTACTTTTTTATAGGGGTATCTTACTTTTCTCTCTTGAGCAGAGCATGTGCATGTGCTTCTTTACAGATAACCAGTTTGTGTGAAATGAGGCAGTCACTAGTATTTATTAATTTCATTAGATTTCTCTTAATGTACATTGTTATATTTAATGTATTATAGTATTGGTATTTTCATGTAGAATTATAACGAATATGTAATATTACAACTGATATTATTGACATAGACAAAATAAATAAAATAAATAATAAAATATTTTATTGAACTTCTGTGTAGTTTGTGTTCAGAATTATTTAAACAGTACCTCTCACATCATTTATTATGGTCAATAACAAAAAATACGTCAAACATATTTAATACTTATTTAATATTTGTCTTTCATTTTTATGTATATTTTTTGGTTTTAATATTTTTACTTTACACATCTTAATATTTTACTAGCTGCACAGCAGTGAAGTTTTTAATTCTTCTAGGTCTTTGAAAAAATTGGTTTATTTCTTGAGGCTTTATTACATTGCCAACGATTCAACAATGCCTAATTGACCTAATCGGGGCTCACACCAGACCTGTATATTGTGGATTACGTACTTCAACTCAAGTTAGTTAAAACTACACTGATTTCAAAACACAAATACTTCGACTACACTGTCATTACATGTATTTAAGAAATAGGAAGACTATTTGGAAAAGGGGCTGGCAGATAGTTTGTAATTGAATGTTTTAAACATGGTGGAAATTTCCATCATGGTTTTAAAGGAGTTTGAATATAGATATTTCTTGTCAACAATGTCATGAGGTACAAACATGTGATGAGTTGAGACCGAAACAAACATGTAGTATGAAACATCAGAATATGTACATAAATATGTAATAAAAACAGGAAGAATATGTAACAAACAGGGAAGAATATGTAATATCGAATATAATATGTTACATTAAAATACTCGAATTATAAACACATTAACATAATACGAACTCATTTTTATAAAATATTTCCTATACAAATTTTAAAAGCATTCCAAACGTTTTAAAATTCATTTGGAAAGCACAAGTGATGCACAAGTGAGCCAAATAGCAATGGAACAAATGTTCTAAAGATAATGTTTATCCTTCCATAATTATTAAATATCTACACATATCCAAAGAGTCGTCAATCGCATTACTGATTTATGACTAGCAGATGCTACAAAAAATGTCCATAATTCAAACCTCGATTTACAAATAACTTTGCCACTGTGAAAGAACAGTAAGTCACGTGTACAAATACTTCTGCTATAACCCTGTAAGGGGTTAATGTCACATAGGCAATGTTTTGCGATATAGCCCGACACAATTGAA
Organism: Teleogryllus occipitalis; assembly: GCA_011170035.1. NCBI lineage: Eukaryota > Metazoa > Arthropoda > Insecta > Orthoptera > Gryllidae > Teleogryllus > Teleogryllus occipitalis. The sequence continues at coordinate 6,412 of BLKR01010761.1, forward strand.
ACAATACAATGTCAACAAAATGAATTTCTAACTCGATACCACAGAACGTACTACGATAGAATCAAGTATTTTCCAACATATCGTAGATTAGGACACGCTTACGGTCATACAGCGAACATTAGCAAAGTACTTGGAAGACCTTTATGAACATAACAAAGTACTGGCATAATTTTCAATATCGAAGTCAGTTCACGGCCAGTTCGTGTATTTCATTTAAATTTGCCGGGCGGGCAGCGGCGCCGGCGCGACGGCTGCGGCCTGGATACCCCTCACCCGTGACGTCACGACGCCAACCGTTCCGCCGGCCGGCCGGCGGGCCGCGTGTGCCCGGCAATTTACAATTAATTACTCGAATGTTTGAAGAGCAAAAAAATTAATTTTTGCGTAATTAATTAGCAATTAAATCGCTCTACAAGATGGTATATTTGGTTTTGTTGTAATTAAATGTGGTAGATCCAGCGGAATCTTCCGCTAGCTCACCATTCATTCCGCAAAAATTTGAAGAGCAAAAAAATTAATTTTTGCGTAATTAATTAGCAATTAAATCGCTCTACAAGATGGCGTATGTGGTTTTGTGGTAACCGTTTGTGGTAGTGCCAGCGGAAACCGGAAGTTCTAGTTTATAATTATTTATTCGTAAGTTTGAAGAGCAATTAAAATCATTTTTGCGTAATTAATTAGCAATTAAATCGCTCTACAAGTTGGCGTATTTGGTTTTGTGGTAACTAATTGTGGTTGATCCAGCGGAATCTTCCGCTAGCTCACCATTCATAACGCAAAAGTTTGAAGAGCAAAAAAATTAATTTTTGCGTAATTAATTAGCAATTAAATAGTTCTAAATGGTGGTATATGTGGTTTTGTGGTAACCGATTTTGGTAGTGCCAGCGGAAGAGAGGTGCCAAGATCATTTACTTGACCCTGGCCGCGGAAGCCTACGACTCCTTAAGAAGGGCCCTTATTTAATTCCCTCGCTCTACAATACGATCCTGCGAGGTAAAAACTAGGAATCTGTCGTGTGTATAGATCATTATGAGGCAACCAATGTTTTGTAAAGCAAAAAAATCTATTTGACTTAGATCACACTGTAATGCTGCCTCAATAAATTCAATTTTATTTGAAAGAGACTAAACATGATGCATTATTCGAATATTTTGCGTGTACCTACACGAATGTTTCTCTGCTGCATCTCACAGTAGTTGCTATTTATTTACTATCTCATTTGTCGCTCGAGTGCGTGAAGTATCATGTCCCAGTAGTCACAGGAGGTGAGGAAGGAGGGGCGACAGATGTAGAGGAATGAATAATGGGATAGGTAGTATAAGGATTATGTTCAGTGGATAAGGTAATTGGGTCCCGGAGGGGTCCTGGACGACGGAAGAAAATAGGAGATGTGGGTGGGGATGGGTCTCGGGGAGGATACCGCTGAGGTTATGAAAGGATGTGTTTTGCAAGCTCGCTACCGAGTGCATGTTTTCCGAGTAATGGAGGCTTCTTCCTTTCGTTCAATTGAAGTCAGTTTGCAGACTTTCGGTTTGGACTATTCTTTACCTGAAAATCTGTCTTTAGTTTTGCAGAAATTGGCCGAAGTGGCTGATAGGCGTCACAGGAACCATAGATTGCATTCTTACAACGGCTGACATTGCAACTTCTGAGCGAAGAAACCGAACTGGTTATTCAGGAATTCTGTGGAGAACATTTGTTGAATCTCGCAATAATTATTGGTAGCCAGTACCATTAAAATGATATTAAAATTCATGAAATCAGCGAAAATGCTTAAAAAATGACATAAAAGGTAAAAATGACTTATTAGTCGAAATCGACCAAAATACAAAAAATGCATTATAAAAATGTATAATTTGCTTTTTTCGTAACATAAAATTAATGTCTATACTAAAAGACATTGTTCTAAAGTGAAAAGAAAAATATGACATTACATTAAAATCAGCCCCCTAATGATGACTGTATCCCGTTTGGCGAGTTTTTGTGAGAGTCCAACTCGCTGGTCATGGCGACAAACCTCCCATAGTAGTAGATGAGTTCGAGTGGGTATTTCCAAGCTCAAAAAAATGTATACAGATTGCACTTCTGATTACGCACAATAGTACTATTTCACGCAGTTTTTAATTATTTTTCATTAAACGATTAAATTAACAAATAAATAAATAAATTCGCATTTAATTACACAAAGAATTATATTTCGCTATCCCCCTCCACAATTGTTTATTCCAAGTAATCAATTGTTATTTTTCAATAAATGAATGCATTGAAATTTGTTTTCCTCTCGATTATAATACGACGGTGTTCGGGTAAATAGACTTGTCATACAAGTGAGTTTGAAGAAGAGTGAAAATGAATTCCTTCTTATCATTGAAAAGATGATAATATTTTTAAAAGAATATTTCTTTAAATTCATTGATTTATTAGTATTTTATTGTGCGTTAACTGCTGAGGTCATTAGAACCGCGTAAGTGCAGTTCATGATTTTATCGCGGTAGTTGGCGTTGATCGTGTATGACGAGATCCGGCGCCGACCTGCACGTTTTCCCAAACCAGGTATCTCCTACAAGCGGGGCACTACCCTTTCGGGACAAGCTCTAAGCTCCCGGCTGGTCACCCGACATGCTAGTGTAGTGCATGGAAGAGTAAATGTAAGTAAGGAGTGATGATAAGTCAAAGAAGGTGAAGAAAAGATTGCGCGCGGTCCGTTGCCCCTTTGTTGCGGTACTGCTCCGGCGTTCATCTGCTGTTGGTAGGATATATCTCGGAAAACTACCGATCAGAGCAGGCACCCGCTAGAATCCTCCCACAGACAGCGACTGAACTCGATTTAGTAAGCTTTCGACACTAACGCGCTATTGTCGAAAATCCTACCGTCTCAAATCGTCGTGATTGAGACCCGTGAATGGAACATGTCTTAAGCGGTCACTAATGATTCCAGCTAAAATTGGCGGAAACAAGTTGTTGGGCGTCGAAAGAAACTTGAATTGTCAAGAACGACGATTCCTTCGTATATTGTTGGAAAGTGAAATAAACTTGCCATGTAAAATATACATTTAGGTAAATTTAATAGTAAACTTTGCTTGTTTTAGTTTCATAACTAGATACATTCGCTCCAGAACATATGCTCCAGAAATGTTTTATACTTTTCTGTGTTAAATAAATATTAACAAATTATAAATTCAGATTCGCAGAACAAATGTTTGTTATTACTATTATTATTATTGAATAAGTTTACTTTAAAAATAATTAACTAATTAAAATATAACAAAAATTAATTTCTCAATTTATTCTGATACGTATGCGCCGTTACTGTTTCTTTGAGAAACAACAGACCAATTAACTGCTTCGATAAATGACACACCATACTCCAATCTTTTTTTAATGCAATGGTCTCTCTACTGTTTCCTATGGTCTCTCGGTACCCCCAGAGACTACTGTTTTGCTGGTTAAGATATCCATCCAGATGAAGCCAAGCTTCATCACTAAAAAACACTTTATCAAGTGCTTCAAGACCTTTGCTAACAATCCGCCGCAGCCAATTCCAGTAATTCATGCGAGCAGCCCGATCAAGAAACTTAAGTTCCTGAGATGTCCGCAGTTAGAACGCGCGCATTTTCAATTTTGTAGTGACACAGTGCGCACTTCCATAAGAAAGATTACATTGCTACTGAAGTTTCCTTAACGATGTTTTCGGTGAGGTTAAAAGAACAACCCGAACTTCCTCTAGTTTTCGCTGCGTGAGCGCTAATTCGGCGACTGCGTTTCCGATCAAACACACCTCATGTCTCACGATAGCACTAACAGAAATATGGTACTCTTGTTCAGAATAGGCTCAAATGAAAATTTTTCTCTGAAAGCTGCCCGGCACTCTGAAAGATTGTGTTCGGAAATATTCCTCCATCACAAAACTGCGTTGCTCTACGCTGAGGCACATCGTAAGTTAACAGTGAAAGAAGGAAACTATGAATGAAGACGCGGCCTGTTTTGTTTTGAGCAGGTATGATCCACACAACAGGAAGGGGGTGGTGGTGAATGGAGTGTCGCTGAAATGCAATTAGCCCTATCCGTTGGAAAAGTTTGAAGAAAAAATTTGGAACCGTTTTTGGGAAAATTGCTTTAGCTTCTCTGAAACTGCGGAAATTGCAGCTCATTTTCACAAAAAACTGTTGAGTTTTCGAGAAACTTTATATGGCATTATTTAAAGTTCATGTTCACATAAATTCAATAATGTGAACAAATTGCTGTTAATGTAAATATTAACGAGGTGAGAGACAAGTCAAAAAAATTGTTTTTGTAAATTTTGAAAAAAACAAAAGAATAGACTAATATGTGTTTATATCATCTTATAGAGTGCATTTAACACTACCACTACCACAGGTTTAAAGAAAAAAATTGGAGTCGCTTTCGAGAAAATTTTGTTTTTGTTATTTTTTAAATTTGCAAATATTGCACGCAATATTGCGCGAAAACTACTACAATTTTAAAAAACTGTACATAGCCTTAATGAAAGAACTTAATATGGTGAACAAATTTTCCTTGAAGGAAAAATCTCTATCTTCAATTTTGTAGTTGTAGGAAGACGCCGAAAAAATTCAAACTTTAAAAATTTTCGAAAATTCAGAGTTAACCGGGTAAAGCGGACCAAGGCTATATTTATAAGTGTATTTTACTCTATTCTTACAAGAAATTTAAAGAAAACATTTGGAACCATTTTTGAAAAAAATTGAAAGTATCCAGGTGGCTTCATGTAAAGTACCCCCAAATTTTAAAGAATGATTTTCAAAATCTCAAAGCTTCAACTCAAGTCAGATGGTCAGGAGTTTCTTTAATTAGGAAAAGATTGTGGTAGTAGTGTTCACAGGCGGACGGACAGACGTTTTGAAAAATAAGAACACAACACGCAGGTCATTGACCCAGAAGCTGCGATACAATACTTGTTACATATTGTTTAGAATTATACAGAACAGTTATGCAGCAGAAACGATTTCACTTAGGATTTAAACTTTTCTATCGAATTTAATCGTTTAATGTCATCTGGCAAAGTGTTGTAAAATAATGTACATGTATAGTATGTGATTTTTTTGTAATGAGCTGTTGATACTGTCACCTGATGAATATGATTTCTACGTCGAGTGTTTTAGTAATAGACATGGGCATTTTCTGTAAATATATTCCCGCCCTTAAGCAAGTCATTTTTGACAAAAACCACGAATTCGTAAATCAACAGACAAGGTAATAATAAAATTTCTAGATTAATGAAGAGAGGCTTACAAGAATCACATGGGTGGGATTTGGTTATTATTCGAACCATTGTTTTTTTGTAATCTAAACGTCTGGGAGCTATAAGATGTATTTCCCCAGAATATTATGCCATATCTCAGGCGGGGAATGAACATTCGCGAAATATACACAACGAGCACTATGAAGGCTGACTGAATTTGCAAGAATTCTGAACGCGTAGCATAATGAACTTAATTTTGTGTTCAATTCATTTAAATGGACGTTCCATTTAAGGTTTGTTCACATACGACAGACGGACAGATAAAACGTGCGCAGATGATTTTCTCCCCCCATACGTCACATACAGTTTTTGACTAAATAAATAAATAAATGACAAATGGACATTTCAGAAGAAAAAAAACACACTTTTTCGGTATCAGGGGACCTCAAAACTTGTGTTTCCTTTGAAGTCTCGAAATCTATTTACCGCAGCGTTACATAACTTTTTCAATACTACGTATATTACTCCGGTATATACGTGTGTATACGAGAAAGTAAAAAGCCTATCTTTGTGTTGTGATTAGGAATAAGCCGAAAAATGTTAATTTTCGCAATTTTCGAAAGTTCTGTGAATAGAAACGAAAGTTCAATAAATATCGAAAATTAGACACGCTATTTTTATAAGTGTTTCTTGTTCTTTGGAAGAAAAAAATTAAACAAAATATGGCTCTATTTTTGATAGAATGCATACTACGTAATGTACGTAGTGTACGATTTATACTACGTAATGTTAAAATTTCCAGTAACGTAGAAATGAAAATATCAGCGTCAGTCATTGATGATTCCGGGCGCGTCAGCTGCTAAGGTCATTAGTCCCATAAGTGTGGTGCATGTTGTTTTTGCTCGGGAGGGGGGCGGTGATCTTTCCCGCTGGATGGTGAGAGCCGGTGCCGACATACTGTTGGCCAGCAGGATTTTCCATAACCAGGTATCTCTCATCAGCGGGGCACCACCCCTGCCGCGACAAGATTGTAACCTCCCGACCGGTCTCCCGTCATATATGGTGCATGTAAGTGTAAGTGTGTGAGTAAGTAAGGGGTAGGATAGGACAAGGAATGGGAAGGAAAGATCGCGCGCGGTCCGTGGCCCATTGGTTAGGGTACTCTTCCGGCATTCGCCCGGTATTGATAGAAGAAACCATGGAAAACTACCGATCAGAGCAGGCGGCCGCTGGAATTCTCCGGAGAGCGACCAAACTCGACATAGCTATCTAGCTAGTGTCAATAATCCTGCCACCATCGGAACTCGAATCTAGGACCTCTCGGTCAGAGACACTGCAGTGACATCATTTGGTGCCCTGAGCCAACCGGTCTAATTATCAGTATATCAAAGCATCCTGTAATAAGGAAATCAAAATATCCGTTTCTAATTGATGCGGTTGTGATATCAACCAGATCGATAGGGGAATATCAATTTTGATGGAAATCCATCTTGCGGTTTAGCCGCCAGCGTTGTTCTGATACTGACAGACGGCCAGACCGACGAACAGACGGTTTGCCGGGAACAGATTTTTCGATATCAAGAAGCCAAAAAACGAGGATTCTAATAACACAACAAGTTCGAGGCAGTAATTTAATGCATGTTTGAACAAGATTTATCCACTATTTCTGTATCAGGGCCCCACAATACGAGTTTCATTCGAATAATCGCCGTTTCCGCAGCATCACAATACTTTATACTATGTAAGTAGTCTGCGAGAAAGTAAATATCACATCTGTAGTTCGGTTACGATTCAAAGAAGTTTTCTACATCTCAGGGGCGAAAACGTGTGCTTTCAAATTTTGCTAATCTCGCTTTGTTGGTACCTACTTTTATTAATTATTCATATATGTGTAGTAAAATGGTGGGTGAAGAGATTCTGAAGCTCTAGAAAGTGTGCGCAGGTTATACTTTTCACCCATACGTCACAGTTGGTCACTCGCCTACATGGTCACTCGCAATCGGCTCAGTCCAAGACTTGAACTTGACTCCAGACTGAGTGGGGCGTGTCACGATGTTCCCTGCTAGTGTGCGGCGGAGAAGGCACTCCCTGGTCCCATTCCAACCCTGGCGCTCAAATGGGATGGCCTCTTGTTTGGCTCCTTCGTCGGTGAGGATCATGGGAATGAACCGTTTATCCTCTCTGTTTACCCTCCTCGTGAACTCTTCCGGTAATACGAATAAACTGACAAATCTCCGATTTTTGAGAAAGGTAAATCTATGAAATTTTTTAGCGCGTTAATCTCGTCAAAGATACCGAAAAAGTTGACAAATTCAAGGCGATAGTTCACCAGGGATACGGGACAATCTTGTATGAATACTGTACAGATGAGAATATGAAAAAAACAACCGTATAAAAAGAAATTATAGGTATCCAAGAACAAATGTCCTCTCACCCTATTTTAAACATATGCGGGGATGAAGTAAATCATGAGGAATTTATCTCTCAAACCCAGGAAGCTCTAAAAATCTTCCAGTTGTAGGGGGTTATCGATGTCTACAGGATCCTACGGATGATGAATCAAGTACTCGTGCGTGTATAGCAGTGGGCAAAGAATCTTTTGCACTGATTGAAGTGTGTCGGCCACACCCAGCAAGGGTGCATGCGCAGTGCACTCTGGGTGGTTCGCAGAAAGGGCTCTCATGATTCCCAGTGTCCAACTAACCGGCAACGTTTCATCACCTCAGGTGATCATGTACAGAATCCCAACAAGTAACTCACATTTAAAAAAGCTCACTGACTAATCCATCGCACTGATTGGGATACATTTGAAAAGCAAATCCATATATACAATTTTGTCAACGATATTGATGCCATGGTTGCCCGTTTGACCAATGCCGTCTTCAACTAGAGATGGGCTTAACAGCATTTCTCCAATAGCTGTTATCACAAAAACAGATGACTCGTAGTAGTTGTTAATAACAGTTGAAAAATAACAGTTCCATGACCAGCAACCTAACATGGCCGACTGCTAAGAGTGAAAGCAGTTGTAGCGATTGCTAAGAGTTAAACCACGCAAAACGAATAACGTTGGTAGCACCGTAAAGCTTGTGCAGCTACCTTACGACGCACTACTTTTCCTAACATGTTTGGACAGAGAAGCAGCTGATATGAACGAGACTGTATTAACTGCCAAGGATGGATAGTAATTCATATAATGTGTAGCGAATGTGTATAGAATATAGAATATTACTAAAATGAAAGTGATTCGGGTTCAGATTGCAAATATTCTTTGAAATATGCAACTTGTGCATAGTGAAGTGACGAGTGCCAAAAATAATGAGGAGAAACAATGTTTTTGCTTACCTATAGCTAAAGTGTTAATGACTATCGAATATCAAGTATTATAATGTGAGTTATTTGACCGAAACTCATTTTATTTTATTGGACCTACGGAAATATTAGTTGATCTCACATAAGCAGCAATGGGACAGAAATTAGTTAACATATTGGACGGACTTAATTTAAAGGACAGACATCTAGGTGTAGTGTATACAATAAAATATAAAAATAGTGTGGCACATGGTGTGTAATAATGACGAATTATGTATTAATGAATCTAAAATTTGAACACTTGCAAATCATGATTGATTTGCTGCAGTGAAGCTGTTATCGTACAAAATGGTTGCCACAAAAGCTTGTAGTAGTTCGGATTAGGCCCAGTAGGTTGCAGTTCTATGCATTTCAACCGATAACAGGCAATAACAGGATAAACGAAATAACTGTTATTTTGCGTAACAGTTACGAAACGTTAACGGTTAAGAAAAAACAGTTAAGCTGTTAAGGGCACATCCCTATCTTCAACGCGGTCTTCATTACCATACCGAATTCGTCAGGCCGACCACAACAATCCCCTGTACCTTCATGAAATGCCGACAGCGCCACTCCAGTTTGCGACCGGAAGCATGCGCTTGCCAAGCTTAATACGTTCCCGATCACCGAAAACGTGTTCGATAATAAAAGAACTCCAGCCACATCCAGACTTTTTAGGCGCTAAAGTAAAGTGTCCTCATGGAGAACTAAATTTGTTTGGAAAACACGTGCGTGAACACGCGACTGGCTTGTATTGCGACATAAGTCACGTGATTACTCTCGCATATTATATTGGAAAACTATTTTCCGCTACCGATTTAGCGTAACGTGGGCATTTGTGCTTGCGCAGAGACTCAAAAGTGGGTTGTGTATAGTTAATATACTCCACGCTAAGCAAAATCTCTCCAATAGAAAGTCTCCACAGCCCCCACAAGTTAGCCAGCGTTCGTGAAATGATAGTGAAACATTTCTACATGTTACTCACCGACCGCACATCCAATACGACAGGCAGAAATATGAAAACAACTCATGTGAACGGAGTATATATGCAATAGAAATTTACTAAAATTTAACAATTGGCTCACTCGTAGTATTCTTAGCCCCACTTTTACGTCAAAAGAATTACTTCATTTATTGCCACTCTGACTCTGACCTAGGCTCCGAGTCCCGACGGGGTGGTATTTTCGATACTAGCTTGATAGCTACGCAAGTCGAATTCAGCTGTAGTCTGAAGAAGAATTCTAACGGACGACTGTTCTGATCGGTAGTATTCCGTAATTTCTCCGATCAATACCAGGCGAATGCCAGAGCAGTAACTTAAACAAGCCCCTGCACGCGATCTTTCCTTCCTCTACCTTGTATGTCCTCTCCCGTTACTTACACGTATTACACAACCGCACATGTCGGGATACGTGTCAGGAACTTAGAATTAGTCCCGACTGGGGTGGAACCTCCCGCGAGCAAACGTTTCGGTCAGCGCTCGATATCATTCTCTGGCGGAGAAGGAGCACCGCCATTCCAGACAAAAAAAAACAACATTCACTATTCAATGGGGGGACTAATTATAGCCGTTGACGTGCTCAGAAACATCAACCACAATGCATTTTGCCCTGCTGGGTTAATTTAGTTTACCAGTAAGTGCAAGCTGCAAAAAGCAAGAAACGTGATCACATCTATCAAAAATCCCATTTATTTCGCTAAAACTTACAGGAGTGGACACATAGGTGCCTAATAAATAAAACATTGTCAAAAACACTATTGGTTAACTCCCATTCCTTTGAAGTGCGTTTCTAGAAGAGGTTGGGAAGTCAACATGGCCATTCTCTAACTCAGAGTGACATAATCTGTGCGAAATGTGAATTTTTCTCAAGGGACTGAATAAAGTTAGGGTCCTTTTACAGGACGATGGTAATTTTCTTTCATTTATTTCGACTTTGAGCTTCCAGTTGCAAATGTTCAACAAATGTGTTCACAAAAATGATTTTTAACTCCTCCTTCCTTCGAACAGACAAAAATCTACTCCTTCCAGTGCACCAGCAATAAACCCTCGTTTTTACCAAAGCGGACTTCCACCGTGGCACTCTGGGCAGCTGCCTGGGCCTTCCCTCAGAGGAGGCCGCAAATGATAACAATAAAATACAATGTGTCCCAATACCTTTTTAAATATTTTTTTGTATTTATGAATATTAATTATTTTACTAATTAAACAGATTTTAAAAAATATTTGTTTAATTCAAATTTTAAAATATCTGTATTAAATAATTATAAATAAAGTAATTATAAATAACTGGAAGTTTCAGAATATAATTATTTAAAAATAATGATATTTGCTTGTGCAAGACGTTTAGAGACCTGCACCAACATGCCCGATATCGGCAGAAGACAAATTTGATCTTGGAAGCAGCGTTATCTCCCAAGACGTGCGAAGGCCGTTTCCCATCTTATTTGAGCTGTCGTGTGTCCTCTGTCGTGTGAGTGTCGTCCTCTATGTGCTAACCCTACAAAGTTGCCTACTCTTCTCTAGTACGCACGGCGATGAATCACTAGCGGCGAGAAATGAAAGCGAGAATTGTTTGAAGATTATTACGTAGAATGAAATGAGACCTCTTTCGTTTTATTCTTAGTTAATATTTGTTGTTTATAGATTTCTGATCACTTACTTTTCCAGAATTCAAGCATTTTAAATTGTTTATAATATATTTATTCACGTGCATTTAAACATTTTTGTGTAATTGTGACAATTCAAGAAAGTTCAAAGTATTCGGGGGGAGGAAATTTATTGATTGATTAGTGATTCCGGGCGCGTCAACGGCTGTCATTATTCTCGTAAGTGTAGTATATGTTTTATGGCGGGAGGTGGTGGTGATCTTACCCGATGGATGGCGAGACCCGGCGCCGACCTACCTGTTGGCTTGCGGGGTTTTCCCCGACCAGGTATCTCCCACCAGCGCGGCATCGCACCAGCCCGGACAAGTCAGGGGAGGGGAACAACATTTCCCCCTTAAAGCACTCGAAAATATGCACATAGCCATTTTGAACGGTATTGTGCGAACTATGTAAGTTTCACGTCAATCCGAGTGCCCGGCACGCCAAGTGCTCAGTGTGAGCGGACTTTCTTGGGAAATACATCGCCACCGGTGGCGGTGGCGCGGTTAACTTCATAGTTCCTTGTTTAGGTTTAAAACCACAATAGACAAAATCTTTTTAGATCTTGCACGGCAGAGTGAAGAAATCGCTCGAACTAGTGGTACTCACATACGCTCAGTCGAGCAAAAGAAAGAGGTCCCGTTCACAATACATGAAATACATTCTCGGAAGCGCCACATGGACGCGCCCGTGGAACGTGAGAATCGGCGCCGCAGTAGAAACCTGGAATCATCATCTCGACATTATCTTTCATCTTTAAAGATTGATCTTTGTGGTCTCTAATTTTGATGATGAGTAAAAACTCATCCTGTACAGTAAATAATTATTTTATATATTAAATATCAATTTTGTCAATTTTTGTCTTCCGTTCAATTACTAAAAAGGAGGGGCCCCAATCTGTCGATTACCTCGATGCCCTGAATTTTGAAGTTCCGCTCTGGTCTTGTTGAAAGATTGAATATTTGACAGAATTACAGAAAATGTAACATTAGTGGTATAATAAATAAGTAAACGGTGTGGAAGTGTGTTTGTTAATAGAGAACTTCATTCCTTATTATCTTTAATGGATTGAGATTATTCACTTTAAATATTTTTTTTAATGGAGCTTTCGAAAACTATTTCACTTGAGACTACTGAGATCGAAAAATAGTTTCCAGCTGAAGTGGACTAGATTTCGAAAGGGACATTTTAAAATATTTATTAATTATAACTGTATAAATATTAATTGTTACTGTATCACTTGGCTTAACAAAAAAGAAACTACAATAAAAATTCATTTATATATCAGTTACTATACATGTAACTACATCTTTAAGCCGTATTGTATGTTTGTGAATGTATCGTAGTGGCGATTTAACGAATGAGAGAGCCCGACGATCAATAATTATACTTAATATTAAGTGTTATTACCAAATATATCGGTTTTACTGCTTAGCGCAGATTGTACTGGCGCACGAGTATGCAAAACCCTTCGGACGCGGTTTCTCTTTTGATTCTTAATTCGAACACTTTCGTATACGTAAACGTGCAAGGTGCCACCAACTGCCGATGACACGAATGTTCTTTGCAAAAAAGAAACAATAAATAGCACAATTTCAGAAGTTTCAAAATGGTTTTGTAATAACAAATTAATAGTTAACGAAGGAAAAACTGTCTCAATGCAATTTTGCGTTTCAAATCGGCAATCGTATGCTCCATTGAAAATGACCAATATGCAATTAGCTGATGTTAAAGTAACAAAATTTCTAGGTCTCTCAATTCAGTCAAACCTCAAATGGAATGTACATATAACAGAATTAAACACTAAATTAAGCTCATTATGTTATGCATTCAGAATTCTGTCAATTTCTATCAGCCTTCATGCAGCTCGTTGCAGGTATTTTGCAAACGTACATTCCCGCCTGAGATATGGCATAATATTCTGGGGAAGCTCATCCTTTAGTGCCCAGACATTTAGATTGCAAATGAAAATTATCCGAATAATGAAAAAATGCCATCCACGTGATCCCTGCAAGCCTCTTTTCATTGAGCGTGGAATCTTACCATTGTCTTGCCTATTTATTTACGAATCTGTAGTATTTATCAAAACTGACTTATTTAACAGTGGGAACATATGTTCATGTAATACTGATATTTATAGTTACAACACATGATGTAGAAATCATGTTCATCAAGTGTCAGTATCAACAGCTCACTACAAGAAATCCACATACAATACATGCACGTTACATTACAACGCATTGCCTGATAAAATTAAACAATTAAAATTGTTACACAAATTTAAGTTAAAAGTAAAATCTTTTCTGCTGCAAAACTGTGTCTATACAGTTAGAGACTATACTGATCGTCAAAAAGAAAAAAATAATGTTTACTTTAACAAAACAATGATATAGTATAATGAATTAGTTTACATTAGTATTGTATAATTTTAAAAAAAGACTCAATATGCCTGTAACAAGTAATGTACTTCAGCTTCCGGGTCAATGGCCCCCATCTCGATCGGGTTTTTGTTCAGTTTCCCTGATCCATTGAGCAAATGCTGAGATGGCCCCTTGATTTGCTTCTGGACGTAAATGGAGCTTCAGTATACGCACGTTTTGTTGAGCTTTCCTTTTGCTTGTAGTGGTAATAGAGCTTAGGGTGAGTTTCTATTTAGTTAACAATACCGAAAAATCAAATCTGCAGTTCGTTTACCGTTGCAAATAAGTTTTATATAACTCGGAAACGAAAATATCCAATTTCTGAAATGTTAATCTCTCGCTTTTTAAATTTATTATTATTATTATTACTATTATTATTATTATTATTATTATTATTATTATTGTATCCTTCAACTATTAATAGTTAAATTATTGGGAAGGAATTCTGAAACTCAAGAAAGCGTGCGCAGATGATTTTCTCCCCCATTCGTCAAATACAGTTTTTTACTGTTTTTGACTAAATAAATATCTAAAATATCTAAACTGTGGTTAGACTTGTCTTGAGACGCCATTGAAGATCATTTAATTGTAAAGGGTCAGCGGAAAATAGCATAATTTTGACGTCACTATTTCAGTTTCCCAGGTTTAATTTTTTTGCTGTTTCTTTTAAATACAATATAATAGCATGTTCACTAAGACACACCCTTACACACTTTTTGATATCTCGTACCGTTTTTTAGTTAGAGTACAATTTTGGAACACGTGTGGTAAAACGTTGTTCTGGAGATATAAACATGGCGATTTCCAGCAAATTTTAGAAAAATGCTTTGCGAGATCATCTCAGGTTTTGATACCAAATCCCTCATGTCTCACAGAAACTTCTGTGAAATTGTAGCTTTATTAGTGAAATTGTTTTGATATATGGCGGTTTGTTTCGCAAGTTCGATTCTCGCAAATTTGGGAAAGAATATTTCCTTCTCCGTTTTTGCTAAACAAATGAAACTGAGCTAGTACAACTTTTTTTGTTCTATTCATTGGAACTAATGTTAATTTTCATCATCATCATCACCTTCTTCTTCAAGGGCTAGGCCTAACGGCCTGTTCCGGTTCAATGGTCCACCATTTTCCTGACTTCCGGGATATCTTTTTCCAAGGGGTCGATATTTCCATGCCTTTTGAGCAAGTCGTTGCACTTCCATTCTATTTAGACGTTGGGTCCAATTTCTTTTATACTTTTGGATTTGATCGAGTACTGATACAACTTTTAGCCCTTTTCGGATATTTTCATTTCTTTCATTATCAGTAGAGACCGGAAAAATATGTAGTATGAAACGTCAAAATATGTACATAAATGTGTAATGAAAGCAGTAAGAATATGTAATAAATATGTAAAATCGGATATAATATGTAATATTAAAATACTCTAATTATAAAACACATTTACATAAAATGAACTCACTTTTATAAAAAAATTATTATACAAACACTAAAAACAATGTAAACCTTTTAAAATTCATTTTGAAATCACAAGGTGATGCTCACTTTGCACCATACAACTTTACCATCGGTAGTAAAACCTTCAAAAATTGTTATCCAAGAATGTAGTTTAGCAGGCAGACTAGACGCAATAGAAGACATCGTACAAACTGGTAGTATCAACGACCAGCAAACAATCACTGCAGCATGTAATATTGTCATCGAAGTGTTACACGACGGCGATCACCAGTTTCTTGGAAATTAAGGTTGAAGGTTGCCAAACGCAGCTTCAATGTTACTTTTCACACCTAAAGTTGAGAATGATCTGTTACAGCTGCGCACTTCCCACCTCTGAGAGAACTGAAGCAGGCGCGCCGGACTGTGCGAATATCTGACCGCGTCTTCACGTAGCGTGCCTCCAGAAGAGTAGCACGCAGTGTTAATATAGGAAAAATTGCTGATTTTTTTGAAAATACTTTTTACAAAAATGAGGAAGAAAATTGAGAGAATAAAAAATATGTTAAAAAATAGCGAAATATGTAAAGAAAAAGTTGGATATTGTGTTACAACAGCGACAATTCTCCAAGATTAAAATTTTGAGAGCGGTAAGTAAAAAGACAAAAAATAGTAATTACATAAAAATCAGGTCTTTAATGATCAGTTTTCGTACGACCTTTTACTGCCCTCAGAAACTTCATCTCTGAAGCCTGTATTCTGCTCATTTCTCTTTGTTTCAAAACCCAGCATTCGCTACCATATAACAGGGTTGGTGTTGCGATCGCCTTCTTACCAAGGGTTCTCCTTGTGGTTCCACGCATTAGCTGGAACCGCGAGAGTTTCTTCTCTATGTCTCTGTCGTAGTTGTACGATGTATCGTTTCCTAGATAATTAAAATTTGTTACTTGATCCAGAACCTGGTTTTCTACCACTATCTTAGATCTCACTGATTCCTTCCCGCAAAATGCCAGAATTTGGGTTTTTTATGTGGA
Source organism: Teleogryllus occipitalis (assembly GCA_011170035.1). Taxonomy (NCBI): domain Eukaryota; kingdom Metazoa; phylum Arthropoda; class Insecta; order Orthoptera; family Gryllidae; genus Teleogryllus; species Teleogryllus occipitalis. Next base: position 22,515 of record BLKR01010761.1, read on the forward strand.
TATTTCACAGTTATAATATCTATTTTGCTGAGCTTGTAGATATTGAGATGAAGTTCATCTTCTGTTTCAGCAATCAAAACTTGATCGTCTGCATATAAGACTGTATTTATAAAAATGTTGTCTGCAATCTCAATACTCAATACAATCGTACAAGAGGCATACCAGTTTCATTCATTCAGCATTTCATCCATGTATAGATTAAACAGAGTTGCTGATAAGCTTCAACCCTGTCGTACTCTAAGGTTTATATTCAGAAATGTTTTTCCGATTTTGAATCCAATATTAATTTTCCATTTATTAATACACAATGGGTAAATTGCAATAAAATATCACCTCTACATTTGGTTCGATACTGAAGTCCCTTATTTACTGGTAGCAATGCAGGTATAATTTACGTGTGTTTATTTGTCACTGAATGAGTAACACGTATGTGTGTATGCGTATGTATGGGAACCTCATTTTTTAATTCGCCAGGGGACTGAGAGGTTAGCGACCCTGATCGTAGGTTACCCCCCACCCCCGAAAAAGAGAATTTGATCAAATATACATATACATTTAAAGTTACTGGGAGCGGTCGCTCATTGCATCTCTGATTTGATCATTGATGTCTCTGCAGCGCCTCTGACTGGGAGGTCCTGAGTACGAGTCCTGACGACGGCAGGACTTTCGAGACTAGCTTTTCAGCCCGGTCGTATTCAGTCGCTGTCTGGAGGAGACGAGCCACGGACCGCGCGCGATCTTTCCTTCCTCTTCCTTGTCCTAACCTCTCCCCTTACACACCGGTGCCGGATCTCGCCATCCAGCGGGGGAAGATCACCGCCATCTTCCGAGGGAAAACATGCACTACACTTAGGGGTCAAACGACCTAGGCTGTTGACGCGCCCGGAATCACTAACCAACCGACCATTTAAAGTTCGCATATTTGCTTAAAATGTGAGTCCACTCACTGCTATTCGATCCAAGCATATTTCCGCTCTTTCAAAAATTTCCGGTCTAACAGATTTATTCTCTGGGCTGCTCAATAAATCGAGTAATATAAAATTTTGAATTTCGCATCAGTCAAATTTGTAACCAAAACATAACCATTTAATAATTTCAAGAAATTATTTGTTGCAACGTTTTCGCTACCTACCTGTCCCCGCCTCTCGATTAATCTGTATTAAAGGTTTTTCTGGATGAGGAACGTGGCGGGTGGCGACTCAAGAAATGGCTCACAATTTGTGGGACATGTATTAAACGAATGTAGAAAATGTAGGACGCTACTTCGAAATTCTAACAGTCAAGATAATTCTATTAGTACAGTCTTGGAATTTTTTTGCTCTCCCATGACATTCTCAGGCCACTACTGTCGACACCTCCTCTGATATTTTCCTATTCTAAATTTAATTTGCCCTTTTTCTATTTCTTCGATAATAGACGAATAATGAAAACACCTCATTTCGGACCACTATTTAATCATTTTAATAATTTATCAACTTTTACATTTTGCAAATTAAGTAGAGAAATTAAGCTTTTTGTTAATTTCATTCGGATTAAAGGAAGAAGTTTATAACAATTTCAACAAGTGATGTCATTATCAATTATTTTATTTTTAAAAAGGTGTACAATATTTCACAAACTTTGAAATCAAATAAGTAGTTATTCCTCCGGTTTTAGGGAGATCGTTGCAGCTTTCAGAAAGATCTTGCGGAGTATTAGTCATCCCGTAAAACGTATGGATGGCATAAATATCTTCACGAAAGTGCTCGTTACTTGCTCAGTTATGTTCAAATAAAGGAAGTAATATTCGTATCCATTTTTTAAAAACAAATATTAATATTCACATTTTTTCTAGAATCTTGAAAACTTTCTGACGTTCGTGTAATAGCGCAGACGATAGCAGAGTATTGACCTCTCAATCTTCACCCATTCTTCCGACAGGATTAGACGTGCGTTCTCGGGAATCGTGCCGACTCGGAAGACTTCGACTTGGAAATTGAGACTTCCCAGCATACTGCAAATTATATGTTCCAAATGATTGCATGATTAACGATGAATGAAAGTTTGATTTAATTTGTACTTTTATATCTATGTAATTTCAGGTGCGATTTGAAAAGAAATAATGAAAGTGTCTTTAGTTGAACTAAGAATATAAATTTTCATCTCTTGGGTTACAATCGAGCGTGTGTTTATTCTTTGGCGCGTCAATATTTTGATGAAGTAAAATGGTTTCGCGCACTTTCTGTACTTCTTATGTTTATAGTTATTTTGAAAGTGTGCAAATCGATAACTTTACAACAATCAAATATATTTTTCTTGTACTATTTTTTTTCGAGTCTTCGAGAGCATGCGACCTAAAGGTCTTCATAGACCTTGAGGTCCTCAAGTGTTTGTGTTGTCCCGCATGCTTATTGGTTCCCGCCACAACCGGCGTTGAATTAAGGGTAAAATTGTAATTGGGTAATGAAACTAATGCAGCCCGCTCGATGACAAATAATAATCAAATTTCCATTTTATTTTCTACATGAATGTCCAAAATAATAATAATAATAATAAAGAAACAACGTATATCTCGTATGTGCCTATCGAATACATACAATCACTTTAAAAGTTTGGATATGCCTTTGTGCGTAGTATGAATGGAATGTTACAAATAATACGACCAGAGTATTCTTTTTTAACATTCTAAAAGCAAGTGTGGATATCTCGATTCGGCGGCGCACCTTACGCACCGCAAACCGTACACTGCGTCTTAAGTGTCAGGATGGAGTCTCAGTGCAATCGATGACAGGGGTTACACAGGGAAGGACAAAGAGCAACGTGAGCTTTATATTATACTCCAAAAGGGTAAAGGGAAAAGGAGATACTACAGAACGTTAACTCTCAATAACATTGTTACTGGTCTGGGTTACACTATTTTATCACGTGATGATAGATGCTTGAAACCATTGGATAATGGATCCGCCCTCATGTGCAATGTGTACGTCACAGTTTGTGGTCACGTGATCTGCATTCGCCATCTTGCCAGTATTCGGTGGTGAGGGTTAGTGACGTCGTCCAAACAAGATTCGTGCTATACGAATATAACAATCAGTTTGAACATGTGATGAAAAATTTTGATAGAATCATAAAGTTAGTGAGTAATGATATCACAATTTGAAATAAAAAATTCATATAAGTGTTTTTCTTTAAGCTACATAAAATTATGATTCGTGGCTTTATTGGCGGTAGTTGCACTCACTATTCGTTGTGGTGCAGGAAATGGCGGGAGGTCAGAAACGGCTCGAGTGTTTCAAATATGGTTATTATATACGGTGTGTGAATTGTTTTGTCGCAACTTTATGAGTAGCCGAGCATCGGATGTTGCAATTACACCAGACTGCGTGTACTACTCGTGGTGGAATATAACGGTGCGTTAGTACTCCAGGACATGTGTATGTACTACCGTTGGTGATTCGACAATGTGTCCAATAATTGTATGTTAGGGACTCGATTGTGATTTCTTCCCGAGAACTGTGTTATAAAAATTAATAACTCTGAAACAGCGGAGTCAGAGCATGTCTAGTTGATAGATTACCTATGGCAGTTGAAGCCGGCTTCAATAACATCAACTGTGGCAGGTGTAAGACGGGACCTCGTTAGTGTAGTAGTACGGAAGGGGAGAGTGAATTTGTTGTTAGTTTGAGGGTACTCGCTTTTTACACAATTGTTTTGACAAATATGTTATTCAGAATGTTTATGTAGGTCGTAGTGTGTATTGCTGAGACAAGTGTCTGTTTAATGTGTTGGTAATATACTACTCAGGACTGTTAATGGTAACACACTGATCCGAAGTTTTTCCTGTAATTTAATGTAGTAGGTGTGGATACTCATAAACCAATGGAGGCCATGTTGGGAGAAACTGGTGAAGGCAGTAAAGAAGAAGCTGGCAATTCTTCATGTGATACAGGTATTAACACTATTATTGTGTGCAATATAAACAGACAGCTCATTGTTCAAGGGTACAGGCTGAAATTATCTTGGTGGTGGATGAAAACAATAAAATGATAATTATTGACTTTTAAAAATATTTTTGAAGAAATACTGTGTTGGTTCAGAATGTATTAGATATCTATCAGAGTTCAGAAGGTAGGTAGACAAAGGTGTCTTACTGATGAGCGTTTTAGGTTGGAAGAATTTGAGAGCTCTGATTTTGTTTGTGTCAGTACATTGTTTCTTACGATAATTTTGGAAACAATGGGGACAAATGTGTTTTGTCATGTGCTATTAGGAAAGACCTACTCTGGAAGGCATTGTTACAGTTGAGGTTATCGATTGTTTGGGATAGGGAATGTCTTGAAGTTGCGTATTTTGATGTCTTCATGTGTGAGGACTTGACTTTGTTAGGAATATGCCAATGCCTCTTACTGTAATGAAATCTTTGGCACTAGGAGAGGTGTTGAATTTTTACAATATTAGGTTTTTGTTTTATACCTTTGTTGTGCAAAATTGTCAGGTTTGCAACCATATAACCATTAAAAATAAACTTGGTGTATGTTGGAGTTTTGTTCTGGAGTGATGTCTCATGGCAGTGAATTTAATCGGAATTATTTTGATTTGTAGAAAGGTAAATGTGTGGGGCATATTGTTCATTGAATGATGGCTTGGCAGGTGGTAGTTGTGTAGATTCCTTCACGTAGGTTGTTACTTAGAAGTTAAGTTTTAGAAAACATGATCGTTGAATATAAATAGATCAATTTTATATTTAATATTTCATGCTTTGGGGTGTGCGTAATTTGTTGGGTATTTTTGATGTTGAATTCTTGTGATTACAAACAGTGACTAGGAAGGTTAAGGTCATGTTATTTCAAGTGGATTGTTTGGTACTGTGAAGGTTAAGGTCACATTACAGAGTAATACATTAAAAGACTGCATGGGTGGTTCATTGTGACAAGGACTTTCTGAAGTGTCATACTCTCCTTCATAAGTAGTTTGTTAAAACAAATAGGATAGGGTTAAGGGTACTGATGAGACTTGAAGTATGAAGCATGTGTGAAATAGGTGAGAAAATTGGTTTTTAGAAAAGATCGTTAAAGGGTGTTGTTCACTCATAGGTCAGCGACCCTTATCAACCCCCATATTTAGCAAGTGTTAAGGTATTCAGAAATTAAGTTTGATGGGAGGACTTGATTTAATACATGAGGGGATATGGATTGCAAACTTCACTTATTTTTCTCTGACTTTACTCCTGCACTTTATTTTTCTGTTGGCCTGTTTGTTGCTAACAATCAAATTCTTATCCCCTAAAGTGTTTTGTTATTTCAGGTTGCTTGGTGATGGAATAACAAGGACCTTCTGCATTAAAGTAATGTAGATATACAATGAACATGCTTGAAATACTTAAGTATTCCTTGCTAATGCACCATACTAGATCTTGGGCAAGTTTTATTAAACATTGCTGAATATGTGGTATAACCAGGGAGAAATTCTTTGATCACATTTTATATAATTGCTCTGGTTTGGTGTTCATTGTATGAGTAGTTTTGTTAAAACATTGTAATGATTGGCACCAACTGCATGTTAATTTATTTTACTTAATTTTTTCATTTTTTAATGGATTTTTTCCACAAATGCTGATAATAACTTCACTAATGGGTGTTTAGTTGTAAACGTTAAAGATCTTGAAATGTTTGCGACTTAAAATTGACGTTATCAGTGTTCTGATTTTCTTTCTTTTTTCACGTTTTTCCCATTCTTTTCTTGTTCAACATATAACTATGACTAACATATAAAACAGTTTTAAATTTTCCAGTCCAAAGAATCCATATGCATGTCCTGTGCTCAAGAGTAAGTGAATTGGGAAAGAAAACTTGCTTTGTCTTGTGATGTGACCACCTTGTCATGTGCTGCTGATACCACTCTTCAAGTTTTGGATAGTATTCATTAACTTGGGTGATTAAGGAAGAGAATTAGAGTTGAGTAGTTTCCACCATAAGTACTAGGAGCATTACAATAAGGCATGGGAAAGAATAACTTCAGTTTATTGGTTTTAGAAGTTCATTAGTGCAGGTGGTGTTGAGAAAGCGTGAATTGCTCTCTTCAGAATGTATTTCTTTTCAGAAATGAACATACATGTATGTTAATACTGGTAATATTGGTATATTAGGTTTTTGTGTATTTGAGGTATCATTAGGTAAAGTGATTGGCCATAGTGGCTCACAATATATGATGAAAAAGACAAAATATTATAACAATAGTAATTCAACCTATTGGGTTATTTCTAAGGAATATTGCTTTTCCATTTGGATTACAAAAAGTAGAAGTCCAATGCAGTTAACTGGATGATTTTGAGTTTGCCTGATAGAAGATAATTGTAAAGGGAATGAAAAAGATCTTAAACTTGTAAAATTCTTGTAACTTCTTTAAAATATGTATGTCTTGGTGCAAAAATTTCCACTCTGCCATAGTTCAAGCTTTTAATGAAGGAATGTAGAATAGATGGAAGAAAAGTCACATGAAATTAATTCTGTACATTTATGTGCTAGAATCAATTCAATGCTTAGGAAAGGCATATTACCTTGCTCATTTACTGCTCTGCTTCCTGAATTACTTGTTTATGGAATTGGTGTTGACCAAAAGATGTGATGCAATTCAGTATTAATGTGTCTAAGGATTCATCAATTGCACTTCCTTACTTGCCCCATATGACTGCTCCCCCATTTCAAATTCCAAAATTTAAATATTTCTGATTACCGAGCCATTTTTATGCAAGGAAATCGTTAGGTCTCCCATTATATAAGAAGTAGTGGAACTATGCTTATAATTGGAGAATATTTTTTTCATTGTTGTTGTTCATCCATAAGCATAGGGTTTGAAAGCATCCATAAGCAAACATTTGAGGTCACGCCAGTGACAGAATTCATATACCCAGGACTTTGTTACCTTCTTGTTTTTCTATTTCTCTTCTTATCATTAGATTAGTTATATTCATTTCTTCACACTTAAATTTCAGCGATGACATTCTAATATAATTGTTGAATTTTTTGTATCGTGCTTCCTCCTATATAATCAGGGCAAGGTATTCCATAGGGACCTATACTTCCTCACTGGAACTAGTTTCCAATCTTTGATGGTTGATTCAAAACTGATAGATGATGAAGAAACTTGTGTAATGAGATTGGAGAAAAAATGTTGAAACAACTAAGGTCACAAATCAGAGTTGAAAGACAATATACCAATCAACAAAACTACTAATTGTTGGAAAAAGACAAACTGTTAAATTAAGATATTTTGAGTTGCAGGTTACATGTGCATAATCAGTTAAGATAAGGCTGGATAAGGAAGATAATATGAAAAGAAAATAGAACTATTTACCTGTGAGATGTTAAAGGAAATTTAACATGGAGGAATAATGTTAATGTAAATGAAACCTCTCAGAAAAGAGAAACAGTGATACCTTTGTACTATATTTCAATTTCTTGAATGTATTCTTTTAAAATTCATCTGATACTAGAACACATGCATATTAGTACATTAGTGCAAATTTGACAAAGCATTGAAAGAAATCTGATAATATTGGAATGTATGATTGGCACATTTCTATCGTGTAGTGAAGGCTTATTGTGCATATCAAAACCGGAATGCAGAATGAAACATTTAACTGGGAATTTTTGTTTGGTTTTTCTTACCCTGTCTATTTTATTAAGAACAGTAAGCATTGAAAATGCATGAATGTTATCTGATCATGAAAGTAACTCCCTTTTTTTAATTTTGTGTTTGTGCGTATGTAATATATTTATTTATTAGCATCAGTTTTGCAATGATCAAAGATAGTGTATAAATGTTAAACAGCTTATATTCAATTACTGATTAATTGCTAGTTGTATAAAAATCTGTTTAACTTTGATTACCTTTGCCTTGCCAACCAATTCTTATAAACATCCTTTCAAAAGTGAACAAGGTACATTGCTCAAAACTGTTACTGTCATTTCAAAACTTCAGATCACTTGTGTAGGTAAAATTAGCAAATCGTGATTGATGGACATTTGAACAATTGCATATTTTTGTTTAAATTGACCTTTAAACAAATAAATTTAAGATCTCCATTATTTTCCCCCCAATGATCTTGGGGAAAGTAATATAAAAATGAACCATCAAGGGGATGTAAGTATTAGGTCTTTTGAGATAACTGTTGTAGATATAGACAAACAGCTATATACATGAAAATAAGGAGACATTTGCAATGTGCCTTGTGCGAGTCCTGAAGAATTGCTTTGTCATGGTCTCGATATAACCTCATATATCCTACTTTTGTTTTAATTTTGGTGAATCCTTTATTAATGGATTGTTTTAATTTTTTGTTTTTCTATTTAAAGCTTTAAATAACACGGTTAAATAGATATTTGCACTCAAATATTTTCCCATTTCCACCTGTTAATTTCAAAAGTTGTTAGACCATCTTGGCCAATGCTAACATCTTTTTTATACTCCATTAATTGATAAAATACCTTATCTTGAGGATGCTCATTTCATTTGTATGATATTGGTTAGAGGGAAAATAAAATACCTTCCAAAATTGGAGGCTTGGATTGTACAGTATTGCAGGATGTGAAATTGCAGCAACTTGAAAAAATCTCAATTTTGCTAATTTGAATTTTTAGTCATTGTATAGTTTATGTCATTGTATAGTTACATATGTAGGCACACTAATTTTTCAATGTAGCATACTTTATCTCAAAATATTATTTTATAAAGTAATGTTTGTCCCTAAATTTAATCAATAATTTATAATTAAAAGACAACATACAAATTAAATAAAATAAAAAAAATCTAGTGCAAAATTGAATTCATAAAAGGCATTACTTTTCCTGAACTTTTGTAATGGACATTTAAATGAGTGTAGCATATCTTAACATATATTCCAATTCCATGAAGAATGTCATTGTTGTTAAAAGCCTAATAATTGAAAATAGGAAAATGTAGTAATCTACAATTAATAATAAAGTTGAAGGTGCCAATGGGTGTAAAAATGAAATTCTCAGTTTCAGTTTAATTGAATATCCTATTCCTCGTCTGCCCTAAAGTTTAAAAAAATTGTTTAAAATGTTTGTCGTAATAAAATGAAAAGTTAAGCGTAGGAACATGCTCATTTTTAGTTTTGTAGAGAATATTTTGGTTTTCAATTCTCATTCTCTCTTATTCGACTAACGTTATTACTGATCGCGAGATATAGTACGGGATTTTCGTGGACCGGGCGCGAGAAATAGCGATACTTGGTATTTAAAAGAAAACAGAATTTTCTACTTTTTTAGTTATTTGGAATGAAATGTTAGCGTTTTAATTACATATTTGCAACCAGGGTGGGTGAATAGAACTGAGATAGGAGGGAAGGAGAAAATACTGATGTACGATGTGATCTATTCAAATCGTAATTAATAGAAACTGGAACGTAATCTTTTTTAGTTTATTTGAGAATGTCTGGCTTTAATTTTCGCCCTGACAATTTATTTGAAATTTGCCGATCGTAAGATAAAACTGTTTTTCCTGGGCCCCACGTGGTAAACCGGTCCCTGCGAAGGCAGCTCCATACATTCGGTATTCGGCGATTCCGAATCCCGAGTAGTGTGGTTGGGTTGCTTGCTATTTGCCCATGCGACGAACATTCGGTGCTCGCCCTACCCACCGCGTGACGGTCTTCTGCACACATCAAGGAAGCCGAGCACATCAGCTGCTCGGAATTGGACGAACAATAGCTCGCTGCTCGGCAAATGCCGAATGTAAGGAGCCGCCTTGAGACGGGACAAAAATCAGTCACCGCTGGGCCCTGAGACCTTACCCGAACTCTGCGCCCAATGGTCGCACGTGCCCAAACCATGTCTCCACAATCTCTCAGCATCCTCGTCGTTGGAGCGAGGCCGTGAATTAAATTAGATATTTCTAAAGACCTGTCAATCTCGTGCACACTCGCGAAGACCACTATCGCTGCAGCACTACTGTGAACTGTTCTGTCGCTCAACGTGACTAATTTCAAAAGATTCCAAATAGTGGACCGCAGTTGACAAAAAATATAAAATTAGTCTTGATGACCCGTTTAAATTTTAAAATATACGTATGCGTCGAATATTTCTGTTCTTTCAGAACAGTTACAAAATCTGTGAAATCAGCCCAAAGAATACTATAAAGAATTTTACAGCTATTTGATAGTTTTAGATTCTTGTGCCACAAAACGTTATTTTGAGTATGAAATGCTATACATCATTCAAGGTAGATGGTGAAAGTCATTTATACCTTAAACGTATTTAACCATTGTAGAATTTATGACCATGATGTAATGGATATAGTTCACGGGATTGGTCAGAGTATAAACGATTAGTTTGCCAACATTTCGGTATCTTTTAATGCCATCATCAGGACTAGTACACAAAAAACCCTCACAAGGCATGAAGAAATCAATATGAATATACAATACACAATATTATGATTTTAACAAAATGATATAAAATATACAACCTTAATAATAAATTTTACAGTCAAATGTAAAATTTATTAATAAGTTATTACTAAATTTTACAAATAAAATGTATTTCATTTTAACATTGTATAAAATCATATTGTTTTTATTTTAATAATTTATTTACAAAATTTTGAAGGAGGTTGCTTAATTTAGCTAACATTCTTGCCTGAATTTGGAAATTTATTGGAGATGTTTAAATTTCCTGTTTTTATTTTCTGGCTATCGCTGAAGAAAGTTGTGTATTGCTACGCGAAAAAACGGCGAATTTTCGGCAGAAAAACTCTGTATTACAGTGCCTTGGCAACGAAAAAGTAGATAAATACAGATCCTAAATTTAGAAGAAAAAATCCTGTAACATGTGGTGAAGCCAGAATCCGTTTTTGGGTCCTTGATACCGATGAGTCGATTGACGCCAAAACGTGCGTGTCCCCCGTCTGTGAACAACGCTGGCGGCAAAACCGTTCAACCTATTTCCTCCAAAATTGATAATCCCAAATCGATCTCGCTAATGTTGCAGCCTTTTGAATTTGAAATCCAGTATTTTAACTTTGGGGGGGGGGATTACATGAAGCCTCCGGAACATTTTCAATTTTTTTTAACTGACTCCCTTGTTTTTTTATTAAACTTATTGGATAATGTGAAGGTGGTTTAAGAGAATGATGTGGGTCTCTTGTTCGTTGAAAATCCTAATTTTTCGAAAATTGACAAATACAAATTTTTGCGGCGTCTTCCTGCAACTACAATTATGAAGATTAACATTTTTTTCTAAATGAAATAGTTCATAAAAAATTCTAAGAATGTTATGTTCAAATTTTCAAATCAAACGGGCAATTTTAATTTTCTTTAAAGCATTTTTCTTAAAAACGGCGTTTTTATTAAATTTAGACCTTAACGTAAAGCTTAGGGGAATGGTGCAGGTCTCATTTTCGTTGAAATACCCGATTTTACAAAAATAAAAAAAAGTCGGTGTCTTCCTACAACTACTATTGTGAAGATACAATTTTTTCTTAATGAAGTGTGTTCATAAAAATATCGTAAGGTCATGTTGAATTGTTGAATAAGGTCATGTTGAATTGTTTGAAAAACCTAATTGAAATATATAAAATAAAAATTGCTAGCCTTCATGGAATAACAGTTGGAAAGTAACAATGACATTCCACGTCGCGCACGTGAATTTCTGTGAATTACGTGTCATTGTGACCAGATTTAGCAGTGGAGAAAAAGTTATAAAGTGCCGTTATGATCAGTGAAGTAAATGAGTAGTCTCGGAAAAAAGAAAAAACGCAAGGTTGTTTAAAGATTAGCAATAAATTTCTCATTTAAGCATAATTTTTTATTTTTTAAGATAAATGCCTCAGTCTATACATATCTATATTGTGATTGTAGATATTGGATTCACCTACATAAACGCCTTTAGAATATTAGCAACCTTAGAGTTGACACAAATGCATTTTTGAAAATAAATGTTGCCAGCATAAGTTTTCAAAAATTACTACTTCAACCTACTTTTTTACAGCATTTTTTTCCCGCAGAGAGTCTTAATAATGCACAAGGTGCCACTTCCTGGCAAGAGAATACCTCGTGTGTGCTGTCTTTTCAAATCAGAAATTTAACCGCTTTGCCTCTAAAACATCTTGTCCAAATTTTTCCCTTTTGTAGAAACTTTTTTTTCTGCCTATGCTTTTTAGTTTCTAAAAGCGGCGATTCAAATGCGAGCTAAGCGTTGCGTAACCCGTCAACGGCTAGTGGTTCATGGACGCGCCAAACCAAATCTTAAATTTGTGCGAATTTCTAGTTTTCTTCGCTAGTATTTTTCATTACTGCCTGTGTTATGTAAGTGATTTTTCTTTCTGGTAATATGGCTTAATTTTCATTCGATTTTGTCTAAGTTCACGTATTTTTAATTTCTAAATCTGTGCATTTAGGAAGAAGCGGCTTTGCAAAACTTATAAACCTTTTTTTCATCTCCGGAATATGAACGACTATCAGTTTCTTTACTTGATTCATAAACGTTGCTTGATTATATGAGCGCAGTTGCGCCTGCGCTCCGCTGACCGGGAGAGGGGTCTTCCGGAAAGGCGCAGACTATGCGCGTGTATGTGCCCTTGATAGAAGGCGTGCAGCTTAGGAAAGTTTTCTGCCAAAAATAGGCGCATAATCGTGCGACGACTGCCGAAGCATTCTAGCTACCTGAATATACCCGAATCCTTAACAATAGTGGAAGTGCTTACCAGTTTGGTAAAGACGTGAATGTGCTTCCATTCTGTGAATGAAGTTAGTGGGGGTTCCGACATTGCTGCTACGTGTATCACAAATAAGCCGTCGATTTTTGCTATTCTTTTAGTAATTGTATTGGGTGCACATAGCCATTTCAAAATTTTTATTACTATATGAACGTTTGAGTGCTCGCAGTTAAGGCCTGTGGTTATTACATTCACTACTGTCTCTTCAGTTTGTTGAAAAATAAATTGCTATATTCACCGGACAGAAAGAAGCGTATTCTGACCAGGAAATTACCATTTTTTTCTTCAAATGTTTCATTTCGCAGTTTGCGTCTGAAATAGCCACTGAATTAATAAATTATGGCCTGCGACGACACAATTTTTGTTCCACATAGGATACACGAACTAACGGGTTAGGAGGATTTATACGAAAATGATAGACGTAAAGCTGTGCAAAAACGAAGGTTATTGTGGAAAAATTAGCATGCTCAGTCTGAGAGTTTTCAAACTTATCATTTAAAATAACTGAGCAATGCGATTATAATAGCAAACGAAAATAAGAAAATGCTTGATATTTGTTCAATGTGTTTTTTTACTCTGTTCCTTACTACGTTATCTTAGTAAAAGTCGTGGGAGTAAACCTACTTTTGCGGTGCTGCAGCGGAAATCGACAATTTTTCGACAGAAAAACTCATTGTCGGGAACTGGTAACTAAAAATTGAATAAATCATATTCGTACATGTAGTAAATTGCTTCCTCTAATAGTTATAGTTACAATTAGTTTTGTAGGTTCTTAATACCGAAAAATCTATTGACGGCAAAACGCGTCTGCCTGCCTCTGCCCGTCGACCTTTCTGCCTCTGACTGGTCAACGCTAGCGCCTAAACCAATCAGATTTTTTCCGAAATTGATGCGATCTATCAAACCAACTCGAGGCCGCGTGTGTTTAAAATGGATATTTCTATTTTCGGGGGTACTTTAAAAGAAGCCTCAAAGTTTTCAAAATTTTCTTAAAAATTGGCTTCAAATGTTTAGATTGATCTTGGTTATTGGATGGATTAAAGAACGCGGATGCGTGGCGCAGGTCTCCTTTTTGTTGAAATCTCTGAATATTCGAAAATTGCCAAAGTTCATTATTTTTTGGCATCTTTTACAACTCCTACAATAAAACTACATATTTGTTCTTCAAAGACATCTTGGAATAAGGTCATTTACAATTGTTGGAAAGTATGAGATTTTGCGTGAAAGACATGCAATTTCTAAACAATTATTTTATCAAAATAGTGCCAAAATTAAAAAGTACATTTATCCCATGTATGTAGCAAATCACTGTTAAAAGTTGATAGGATCTATTTTCGAAAATTGCAATGAATGTAGCAATGGTACATTGATATATTACAATTGATAGATATTTTTCCCTTAAATACAATTTGTTCTGAAAAATTAGATTTTGAAATAAGATATATTAATTTTTTGATAAAACGAAGTTTCTTGTGTTAATAGTTCTGTAATTCTGCTTGAAGTAATGCAATTTATTTAAAAATCTCAAGTTCTGGGCCAAATGTTTTTTCTTTAAATTGTTTCCAAGGATAGACCAACGGGCACTTAAAAATGGGTTAGGTCTCATTTTTTATAAACACTAAAGTTTCGAAAATTGCACACGTTAGAAACACTGCAAGAAACCTGTAGATATTTGAGCGTCGGGACGGTTGAGTTAAGCCATGTAGTTGTGTAATGATCATGCGCCTGGCGTAATAACTCTTAAGGACCTGAGTTTGAATCTGCACAGAGAAAAATTGTTACTGCTTGGAAACGCTTGAAGGCTCATATTGTAAGATTACGTAGCTGTTACAAATGCGAGAAAGTATGTGCTGTTGTACCGTGAGTTTAATTCTTAATTTCATGCCCTAAAGCACCTCAGGTAGGTTAAGCATTACAGTGTGCCGTTCACCCAGCGTTTTCCTGCTCACAGTCCTGACCAGTGGTTGCTGAGCGCTTCATCCGGTTTCGAGCTGCCTAGATGATACAAATTTAAGTAAAATTAACGTTATTGCGGTTTAAAAAAAATCTTAAATCAATATTCATCCAATATTACAAGTAATGGTTCGGAATATTAATGGTTCAAGACCAATGATTTTTCTTTCTTTCTTTACTTTTTCGCTACTGCGGTAGAGAGAGTTATGTAATCCTGCGCGAAAGAAAGGCGAATTTTCGGCAGGAAAACTCTAACATAGCTCTGGCAACCAAAAAGTGGATAAATCCAGTTGCTAAATGTGGGGTGGGGGGAATCCCTTAACACGTGGTGTAGCGAGAGTATGTTTTGTTGGTACTTGATACTAAAAAAATCTGTGAACAATGCTAGCGGCTAAACCGTCCAACCCATTTTCTCCAGAATTGATATTCTTTAATCGATGTGGCTGATGTCGCGGCCCCTTGAATTTGAAACCGATAGTTTAATTTCGGGGGGTACTTTACATGAAGGCCCTGGAACATTAAAAAAAAAAAGACCATCGTTTTTCATTAAAGTTTGTTGTATAGTGTAAAAGACGTTTAAGAGAATGGTACAGGTCTTATTTTCGTTGAAAACTGATTTTTCGAAAGTTGCAAAAATTCAAAATTTTTTCGAAGTCTTCGTACAACTACAACTATGAAGATGCAATTTTTTCTTCATGAACTGTGTTCATGAAAAACATCTTCATATGTCATTTTGAATTTTTTGAAAGTTAGTACTTTTTGTGTAATTTGGCGACAAACATAGTCGCCCGCTGTCAATTGACTGCGCTTCGTGAACGTAAAATGGTGTGCTACCCAGTTGAATGCTACGGAAGTTAGAATTTGTAAATTATTTCATATTTCATTTTCTTATTTATATTTACAGTATTTCATTTTTGTATTAAACATATTGTATTTAATTATATTTTTCTATATTTTCATTTTCTTGCTTGGTATCCCGTATGAATTAGTGGTCATTATTGCTTGTAACCCATTATTGCAACGCCGCACTGATAACAGGCAATAACGACGGCTGCCTTTCGTTCGCCTTAATATAAACTAATACTTTTATATACTTGGAGAGTATCACAGTACTGTTGTTTAATAATTACCATTATATATTTTTCGATCTATTTGCATTAGTTTGCCAACGCTATCAGTATCGTATCAACTTCTAAATATTTTACTTTCTCACATACTGCTTCCGCAGAATAATGTATGGCTAGAAAACTCATCGTATGTGTTCGTTAATACAATGCATACCTTATACAATGATTTCAATGCCAGAAATATATTATCGTTTAAAGTTTTGAATAAAAAATCTCTTCCTTGAACTAATTTTCGCACCAAATGTTCTGCGAAAGGTTTACAAAAAACGACAGAGATGTGTTAATTCGGAGAGAAATTGTGGTATAAATTGTATTATATAACCATTACTAAAGACGAGAAAGTACGTGCTGTTTTAGCACCTAGTTTTTCTTTCTATTTTGTTGGTGGCTTTCTGCAGAATGTATTCCATAAAACTTGTGAAACTAAAAACGACTAGGTGACGGCATCAATTGACCTGCAGTGCCTCTGGCCGGGAGGTCCTGTGGTTCAAGTACCGACGGTTGCAGGGTTTTCGACACGACTAGCTTCAGCTAGGTCGAATAAAGCCGCTATCTGGAGGAAAATTGTAGCGGCCGGATGCGTAGTTTTTCGTGGTTTCTCCGATCAACAGTAGGCGAGGAGTATAGAAGGATTTTCCTAAGAATGAGCCAAAGTGCCAGTTCGCTAAGTGAACATCACATGTTATTTACAGAAGTATCCCTCCGCCGCGACAGCTGTTCAGCCACGCCTCTTTGTAATGTGTTTGTTATGTTTCCCGTGAAGACATCACTATCCAGAAGTCTGTTTCGCTGAGGTATATGCACGTACGCGAGTCAAGGAAATATTTACATTAATTACGTGTGTGGAAAATCTCTTAACATGCTCTCACAATCAGTAAAAAAAAAATTTAAAAAAAAATTGCCAAGAATGTAAATAAAGTTCTCAATCACAGCTCACCACACAACAGCACAATTGCCGGAAACGTGCACCAGTACGCATCTCACAAGTCTCGGTTTTAAAATAAACCTAATATTTATCGCACAAAAAGTAAATTCAATGTAATATTTATAGAATTTTTTTTTACAGAGGAGCACATAACACTGCACTTCCTAATTTCAATTACTTCTCGTGGCGCACTATAATTTTGTCGGACGAGGACATTTACAAAAGGAAGCGTCGAAGCCATTTACAAATTAGTCAACTGCAAACGAACGAATGCAGGAAGGGAGTCTAATGGGCTCAAGGCCACAACGATAACAGAACCTTCAGTTATGTTGCCAGCACTAGCTGTCACTTTGGCTCATTCTTCGGGAAATCCTTCCATACCCTAGTCCGGAGCAGTGTAGCCAGCAAACGGAACACGGACCGTATGCGATCTATCCTTCCTCTTCCTTGTCCTCGGCCTTTGTACTTTTCGTATACGTAGTATAGAGAAAGTTATATAATACTGCGGAAAATCGATCTCCACTTTTCAACGGAAATACGTTTTGGGGTAACTTGATACCAAACATATTTTCAAAACGTGTCTGTGAACACCACTTGCGCCTAAACCATACGTACAATTTTTTCCAAAATGGATAATCACCGGTTGACCTGGCTTGATTTGAGGCGCCGCGATTTTAAAAATCATTCTTTAATAAAATTTGGGGTACTTTTCATGAAGCACCTGGGACATTTTCAAAATTTTCTCAAAACGGCTAGAAATTTTTTCTTTAAAATTTTCGAAAGAATCAGTAAAATACTATAAGAAGATGGCACAGGTCCGTTTTTCACTATTAACTCTGAATTTTCAACTATTTCAAAAGTTTGATTTTTAAAAAAATTAAAAGAATACAAAAGATTTTCTCAAAAATGGCTCTTTTTTCTTTAAACTTTTAGTATGGATAGTGCTAAATGTACTCTATAAGTTGACAAAGCCATATTACACTACTCCTTTGTTTTTTCGAAATTTACAGAGATGCAATTTTTTTGACTTGTCTCATAAATGTATGAAGTTTCTCGAAAAATTCAAAAGTTTTCTATAAAAATGAACTCAAAATTCCGCATTTTCAGAAACGCGCAAACGCCATTTTCTAAAAAAGGCTCCAATTTTTTTCTTCAAACTTTTCTAATAGTGAGGACTAATTGCGGTTTAATATGGCATAACGTTCATTTTGGGGTACACAAACTTTTTTTTTAATGTCTCGCCGTTAAGACGCATATTTTCAGTTATTTGGAAACACTATTGCTTTTGTGAGTGGAAGTGCTTCAAATGATATCTAATGAAGGTTTTCTAAAACTCAAATATTTTCTGTGAAAAAATTCAAATTTTGCATTTACAATAACGCAACGGCATTTTCTTAAAAACAGCTTTAAATTTTTCAATGAAAATTGCTATTTAGGATGAGGTTTTACTCTTCTTTAATAGTCTTTAAGTAATATTTTGGATCTATTAGGAAACCGAAAAGATAAGAAAATTTAATAAAAAATATACATTTAGGTGGGCGATAGAAGGCAGCTAGCGTGAGGATGAGGCAAGTCCGAAAAGCTATTCCAGACCAAAGGAAATAGAAAAGTGAAACGAGCAAGTCTGTGTCATTCTGTAGCACTAGTTTTTACCCTTGGTTGGATGCAGTAGACTAATACACATGCCGGGAGACCAGTTGGAAGGTTCAGAGCTTCTGGCTGGGGCGGTGCTCCGCTGGTGGAAATGTCCAACAGAAAATTATTTCTTTCAAAGACGTTTAGTTCAACTTTCAAAACGGCAGAATGAAGAAACTGAGGACGTTCCTGATCATTAAGGATTACCGATACTATAGCTGGATGCAGTACTGTTGTAACAATGAAACTTCAGGAATGCCATCAGCAGAGATAACATTTATATCTAAACTAGTAGTGCTGCAGAATGTTAGACTTTCTCGTATCAGGTCTCTATTTTCTTCGGTTTGAGCTTGCTGTTCGGATTTGCTACATACTCTTGCCAGCTGCCATCTACCGCCGCCCTTTTTTGGACATTCTTTTTTTGTTTCCTAATAATATAATCGAAATATTGCTATACGAATATTGAAGAAAAGTAAAACATGGTCTTAAAGGGGAATTTTCAGTGAAAAATTTAGAGCTGTTTTTAAGAAAATCGTGTTTAAGCATTACAGTAAAAGCGAAATTTGAAGCTCTTTTTCACAGAAAACTATTGAGTTTTCGAAAAACTTCAATTGAAGTAATTTGAGGCACTTTCAGTAGGTAATGCAATAATATACACATCGCTGGAAATATGCATTTTAAGAGGGTAAGAGATACATTTAAAAAAATTACTTTTGTGTAATTTTGGAAAAAACAAAAGAATGAAGCAAAATGAAAATTGTCATCTTAAACAGTGCAGTGTGTGCTATCCGTACACAGTGTGAAAAAAAATCTGCAGCCGTTTTTAAGAAAATGGTGTTTAAGCGTTTCTGAAAATACGGTATTTTGAGCTCATTTACACAGAAAACTTGACTTTTCGAGAAACTTTATAGGGCATCTTTTAAAGCACATGTATACATAAATTCAATAATTTTAACATATCGCCTCTAATGTAAATATTAACGATGTGAGAGCCAAGTCAAAAAATCGTTTTTGTACCTTTTGAAAAAAACAACAAAAGAATAGAGCAATATCGCGTTCGTCATACAGTGTGCATTTAGCATTATTCCTACCAAAAGTTTAAAGAAAAAATTGGAGCAGTTTTTTGAGAATCTTGTTTTTGATATTTTAAAAATTGCACCTATTGCACGCAATTTTGCGCAAAAAATAATAAATTTCAAAAAAATGTACATAACCTTAATGAAGGAACTTGGATAAAAAATCTTATTTTCTAATTTTCAAAATCTATCTTCAATATTTTCTTGTAGAAAAAGTCAAACTTTTGCAATTTTCGAAAATTCAATGTTAAGTGGAAAACGTACTTATGCCATCTTCATGAGTAAATTTTCCTCTGTTCTTTCAAGAAATTCAAAGTTTGGAGCCATTTTCGAGAAAAGTTTGAAAATTACCCTGCGGCTTCATGCAAATGCTTCACCAAATTTGAAAGGATTTTGAAAATCGCAGCGCCTGAAGTGAAACCAGATCGACAGGGGGAATATCCATTTTAAGGGGGAAATCATAGGTATGGTTTACGCGCTTGTGGCGTTCACAGACGGAACAACAGTAAAAAAAAAAAAAAAATTAAAAAAAAAAAACTTTT
Organism: Teleogryllus occipitalis; assembly: GCA_011170035.1. Lineage (NCBI taxonomy): Eukaryota > Metazoa > Arthropoda > Insecta > Orthoptera > Gryllidae > Teleogryllus > Teleogryllus occipitalis. The sequence continues at coordinate 42,487 of BLKR01010761.1, forward strand.
TCGGTATCAGGGGACCCCAAAACGGTATTGCCGTTGAAATCTGGAAATCGATTTTCCGCAACATTACATAACTATACTACGGATATGAGAAAGTAACTAGTGCTACAGAATGGCACACTTCCTCGTAGTTTTCTAATTTCCTTGGTGTGGACTAGCTTTAGGCTCTTGGCCCCATCGTTTTGCCTACCTCCGTTACAGTACATTTTTTTTACATTTTCTCATTTTTTCGGTTTCCTAATAATTGAACCGAAATATTACTTTAAGAATATTGAAGAGTAAAACATCATATGTGGCAATTTTCATTGAAAAGAATGGAGTCGTTTTTAGAATATGGTGTTGAAGCGTTACTGTAAATGCAAAATTTGAAGTTTTTAACGGAAAATTTTAGAGTTTTCGTAAAACTGCATTTAAAGTCAATTGGAATACTATAACTAGCAAATGCAATAGCGTTTACAAATCGCTAAATGTGCATATTAACAGCTTGAGAGATATTTAAAAAGAATACATTTTGTGTAATTATTGAAAAAACAAAAGAATTGAGGAAAATGAACTTTGTCATTTTTAACACTGCAATTAGCACCACCTGTTGGAAAAATCTGAAGAAAAAATTTGGAGCCATTTTTGTGAACATGGCGTTTGAGCGTTTCTGAAAATGCAGAATTTTGAGTTAAACAGAAAACGTGAGTTTTCGAGTAACTATAAGACATTTAAAGTACAGATACTCATAAATACAATAAAATTAACAAATTGCTACATATATGAATATTAATGACGCGAGACAAGTCGAATTTGTTTTTGTAATTTTTGAAAAAACAAAAGAATGGACGTTTGTCATATTATAGAGTACATCCAGTACTATCCCTATCAAATGTTTAAAGAAAAGATTTGGAGCTGTTATTGAGAAAATGTTTGTTATTTTTTTAAATTGAAAATATTGGAAGCAATATTGATCGAAAAGTACTAAAAGTTTCAAAAACCTGTACCCGACTTTAACGAACGAACTAATTATGGGCAAATTTCATTTAAAGAAAAAAGTCTTCAATTTTACTTTTTTGTACATACGGAGTATTCATGGTATAAAGTTATGTAATACTGGGGAAAATCGATTTCGAGACTTCAACGGAAAACACATTTTGGGGTTCCCTATTTACGAAAAAGTGTTGTTTTTTTCCTCCCCTTCCCTCTGAACATTACTAGCGCATAACCCATACGTACGATCTTTTCAAAACTGAAGAAACCCTTATAAATCTGGTTCTAGTTGATTTGAAATTTTGAAAAACATTCTTTAAAATTTGGGATACTTTACATTAACCTACCAGACATTTTCAAAATCTTCTCAAAAACGGCTCCAAATTTTTTCTTCAAATTTCTTGTAAGAATAGAGTAAACTACACTTATAACGGTGGCATAGGTCCTATTTTCCCGGTTAACTCTAAATTTTCTAAAATTGCTGAAGTCGGGCTTTTTTCGGCGTCTTCCTACAATTACGAAATTGAAGAGAGGTTTTTCCTTCAAATGAAATTTGTTGTCCACAAGTACTTATTTCATTTAAGTCAAGATTTTTTGAACATTTTATTAGTTTGCAATAGCGCATGTAATATATGCAATTTTAAAAAATTACAAAACAAGATTATCTTTAACCAAATTTTTCAAACATGCCGAATTTTTTCTGTAAACTTTTGGTAGGGATAGTTCTAAATGTGCGGTACCCTTAAGATGACAGAAACGCCACATTGCTTTTTCAAAAATTACGAAAATATAATTTTTGTACTGCTCACGTTAATATTTACATTAGTGGAAATTTGTTCACATTATTGTATTTGAGTACATGTGCTTTAAATAATATCAAATAAAATTTCTCGAAAACTCGACAGTTTTCTGTGTTGAGCACAAATTTCGCAACCGCTTTTTTCTGAAGAATGGTTCCAAATTTTTTTCTATATCTTCCACGGGATAGTGCTAATTGTACTGTTTAAAATGATGGAAGTTCATTTTGGTGAATTCTTTTGTTTTCCAAAAGTTACACATGTAATTTATTTAAATGTCTCCCACGCTGTTAATATGCACATTTCCAGCGATTTGTTTATATTATTGCATTTATGGGTGGAAGTGTTTCAAATGAAGTATTTCGAAAATTCAATAGATTCCTGTAAAATAGCGCTTCAAATTTCACATTTACAGTAACGCCATTTTCTTAGAAACTGCTCCAAATGTCTCAATGAAAGTTGCCATATATCACGAGGTTATACATTTTTATTTTCTTAAAATAATAGTTCGGTTCTATTACGAAACCGAAAAATAGCGAAAATTTCAAAAAAATTACATTGGAGGGCGATAGATGGCAGCTTGCATTTGGATGGGGGCAAGACCGTAAAGCCAGTCCACTACAAGGAAATTAGAAAACTACTACGGAAAGTCTATGCCATTCTGAATCACCACTAGTTGTAAATGTAGGAAAGCGCCGAAAAAATTCGAAATTTTTCAATTTTCGAAAATTCAGAGTTAACGGTCAAAATCGGGCCTATGCTATCTTTATAAGTGTATTTTACTCTATTTTTACAAGAAATTTAAAGAAATTTGGAGCCGTTTTTGAAAATATCAGGACAGATACGCAGTGTTCGACAGTCACGGACAGTGTGTGGTGTTGGATGGACGGACAGAGGGAGACGGTCACACGTTTTGAAATACCTTTTCCCTATCAGGTGACCCGAAAAAGTGTATTTCTGTTGAAATCTAGAGATCAATTTTCCGCAGCATTACATAACGTTCTCTATACTATGTATTTACGTATATGCATGCGCATGCAGCTTGTGATTCTGGGTAGAGGTTCAATGAAATGAAAGTATATTCTCCTAAATCTGATTTATAATTTCATTCTTTGAAGAATTGTAGAGTAGCTATTTGTTAAAGAACAGGAAGATAACAATACAATTGAAGCAAAATCGTTTAATACTCTATTGAGATCGTTGGTTTCGGGAGCAAAAATGCTATTAAAAGCCCATGGAAAGCCTTGTTTTTGGAGCCTTGCTAACTCAATGTCAGCTGTGACGTATGCCGTGACCAGTATGAGAATGGTTGGTATGCGCAGTAGGCAGTATAACAATAAATATTTCGAATTTTTGGGTGAAAATTAAAACTGTCAGCCTTTCGAGTTTTCAGTGTATCAAAACTATGCACATAGCCGGAAAGTTGTATAGCTTACTTTGTTTTTCCACACGTAGGAAACTAGTAATAAAGATGCGATAGGTTGAATTAATGTTCGGAACTATAGATGGTGTGGGTTAACTTTTAGTCGTAGTTCACGTTGCTCTTATGTTAGACAAATTCAAGACCAAGATTATCTACAAAAGGAGAGGCGAGTAGCAATTCAGTTCCTTCAAAGAGTTGACAATGTGAAAAATGCATGTGACGAAATACAAAATCAAAAACCGTTTCAGTGAATTCCAAAGGATACGAGACTGAACATCCAGTGTCAAAAAAGTTGCCTTGGGAGCTGAATGGAATCGTGAAAACATTAATGGAATATAGACTAGTGGTGCTAAAACAGCTCGTACTTTCGCCCTTAGTTACGGTTACGACAGCAGTTTCCGTCCATATTAACACATCTCGTCACTTGTAAAATTCATTACAAATCTTAGAAAATTAGTTGCAAAAACTAATATATTAGCACAAATACAATTAAAAGTGCGTTTCTTATGGCTGCGATATCACCCAACACTAATAGCGTTTTCCATTTGCCGCACTGGTGCGCACTCTGGGCAGCTTTCGTCTTCCATTCGGCCGCTAGGGCGCACCAATGCCAAGAAGCGCATGTTCCATTCGCACAACAACACGGAACCAGGGCGCACTCGGGACGCCCGAAACTGCACTGACGATCGCCAGTGCATTCCAGTGCACCGGACCATTGTGAGGTTAGGTACGGACGTTATCCATGCCGATTTGGATTCGTGGTGAAATAATGAAGGCAATTGAGCATCTGTCACGCAGGGATACTTCGAATGATGGAGTATATTATGTTTTGCAAGAAATGTCTTAAAATAATTTTTGTGACTTACGTAAAGTTCTGAAAATCAGATTGTGTTTTCCGAAAATTTAACCTTGAATAAATTAATGTTAACAAATCCGGTGCTATTTAGAAACCAAAGTGTTTTAGGTACGTCTCAATTTCGAAACGCTAGTAAAGTGAAAATAAAAATAGTGGCCCTTACA
>BLKR01010762.1:0-46666 GCA_011170035.1 Teleogryllus occipitalis
GATCGTTCTTGGGAATAATGCGAGAACTAAGTTAGAAATAAGAGTAATACTGAAAATTTGTAGCTGGAAAAAAACCTGATGTTTACAAGAGCAATATTAACATTAAAATTAGTGGAAAGATTTGTGATATGTGTCAAAAAGTGTTTTTTAGTAGTTAAGGCTGTAAGGATTGTAAGATATCCGACCTTTATGGTTACGACCGTACGAATTGTACACCATCAAGGGCTCCGTTCTTTAAGTTGCCTCCTAAAGGCATAATATATTTTAAACAGGGTTTGTGGATGATCTTTAGATTCCCCTGGTACTCTCGTACTGTTCTATTCAGTGATACTCATCACGTCTACTTTCAAGTGTAATTTATGTGTTTGTGTCCAAATATTGTGATAGCGTAAGCCTTTTCTTCTTAATATTCACAATAATCTTATGTAGTTTAGAGTATGATATTGAAGCTTCGTCAACTGAGGAGTTCTTGGATCTAGTATCGGCATTTACTGGACAGCGTTACAATACATGTAGTATTTTTGACACAAAGAAGTTGGTGAGATTGGCGATGAGTATTGGCTGCTTTCGATTCTAATATTTCCATGATATTTGTTTCGAAAAGTCTGCCTGTTCTCCCGTCTTTTAAACACACTTGCCTCATACACAGTATTTTAACCAGAATGAGCATTCCATAATCGATTTAGTTGATGTTGCTCCAAGAATTTGAAACGTATTCTGTTTTTGGGGGTATTTTATATGAAACTCCTACAAGATTTTCAAAAATTTCTCTCAAACGGCTCCAATTAAAAAAATATTTTTGCTTAAATAGAGAGAATAAATAAAAGTACCATTGCATTGAAATAAGCACATTACACGAGGAACATGTAGTATTTATAAAACAAAATTGTCGAAACAAAAGAAAACGTTTTCAAAACAAATATATCGGGTTGTTCATAAACGGTTCAATGCGGCTTCTTTGTGAACGCAATCGGTGCTATTTAATCTGATCTGACGATTGTAAGAGTGCAATTCGTGTTCTTATAATATTCGTAAAGAAGCAAATTTTAGTTTAATGATGCATAAAAATTTAATTTCCACAAGAAAATAAAATACAATATGTCATTACACGCGCACACGAAGAATATCACACGAGAATATCGGAGAAAACCAGAAGAGAATATAGGAATACATCGGAAGTGACAACGTGACAAGGAACATGTAAATTCAGGAACGCTGATTACCAGGTAACCCGGAAGAGGAAGTTGTATGCTTTAAGTTATACCGCACAAACACGTGTAATGGTACTTTGCGAAAGAATATTTTCAGACTAGTACTAGACTAAACGACTGCGCATTGAACAAAGACAAGCATTATGGGTTTTGCACCAAGCGACTAGAAGACTGTGGCCTTTTCATTTTACACTGGCTTTGTTGTATTGATTGATTGATTTTTTCGTGTTTCCGGGCGCGTCAACTGCTTCAGTCATTCGTCCCGTTAGTGTCGTGCATGTTTTCTTCTCGGGAGATGGCAGTGATCTTCCCCTGCTGGATGGCGAGATCCGACCTACCGTCGGCTAATGGGGTTACCCCTAACCAGGACTCTCCCACCAGCGGGGCACCGCCCCAGTCGGGACAAGCTCTAAGCTCCCGACCGGTCTCCCGGGATATGTGGTAGTGTGATGCATGTTAGTGTAAGTGTGTAAGAGGAGAGGATAGGACAAGGAAGAGGAAGGACAGATCGCGCGTGGTCCGTGGCCCGTTTGGTAGGGTACTGCTCCGGCATTCGCCTGGTGTTGCTCGGAGAAACCACGGAAAACTACCGATCAGAGCAGCCGGCCGCTAGAATTCTCCTCCAGGCAGCTACTGAATTCGACCTAGCTGAAGAGCTACTGTCGAAAATCCTGCCGCCGTGGGGAGTGTAACCTAGGACCTCCCGGTCAGAGGCGCTGCAATGACATCAGTTGATGCACTGAGCTACTGCTATGGCTTTGTTGGAGAAGGGCGGCGCTTGAACGTGTGATACATCCGAATGTCGCATCCGAATGTCGTTGCCGCGTGGGGGATGACAGGGTTGCGAGATGGAAATCAGAAGGCCGTGAAATATGCCGCAGGAACTTCAGGTACGCGTTCACATCGATATAATCTGGAAGTACATTCCGAACGATGATTTAATCGTTCAGAATCCCGGACTATATACAGCGTGATTCTAAATTAGTGACCTAAAATAACATGCAATGATTTTGAAATCACTGATTAATATTTATTCTGGTGCTCTTCAAAACTCATGAGATGTTCTCTAGTTTTAATGCTGCACCACCAGATGTCTCTCCTGAATCACGTTTGGCGGGAACAGTTCGGTTACTCGTTTGGCGTGACAGTTGCAATGGAGACATAAAGCGATGCGGAACGTGCTAAGTGTTGCTTGAAGTACCACTAATTTTCTCGAAAAGATTGTGTTCAGTGTTGAGGTCATGTTCCACATTATTGATACCATTATCCTCGACAATGTGCAGATATTTGGCACACAGAAACCGGTGGAGATCTTCGATCATTCGTGCGATTAAACCAAACTGAATATCTTTTGTACTTTGAGTTCTGTAAAAGTTCATGGATAATGTTGTTAATGAGCAGAAGTAAACGAGAATGACATATCTAGATATGTTGTAAAACTATCCGAAGTCACAACTTTAAGAGGACATGGGTGAGATCATTTTCCAGCAAGATGGAGCCCCTCCCCATCAAGAGGTCACAGTGTATCTATCTCACACTTTCCTTGTATGGATTCGACGGGGTGAAACCATATCTTGGCCACCGAAATATCCTGTTCCAAGGTCCTCAGACTTTTGTCTGTAGAGGTATCAAAGACAATGTGTACATTCCTCCATTTCCTTCAACTACCGATCAGCTTCGCCAGTGCATCAATGGGGCACTGGCTGAGGTAGATGATCACAAAATACCATCCGCCGAGGAACACTCGGTGCATGAGTGAGCCCTATCTTCGGGTGAGGGTCCGTACATTGCTGGTGTACTCGTCTTGCACTACTTGTACTAAGCCGTCTCCGTAACAACATGCACGGAGGCACGGCCTTCCGGCGTCGATATTTAGCGTCACTGTTTCGGTAGCATGTTCCCCAGGATATCGTATCGCGAGCGGTACACAGGCCTTGCAACATTCAATTTGAGTACTTAGGAAATAATATTCCTCTTCAATTTTATTATTTTAGGGTCATGATTCTGAAGTTTTTTTAAAATATAAAATCAACCTTGGTTAGCACTTTTTGTTCCTGAAGTTATCTTACAAACTCACTGCATTTAAAATTTATTTTATTGGGTGACTCAATTATTTTAGACTTTTAAAAATTGTACAAATTTGTATATAAAATAATTTTAACACTAAGAAGAGTGAGGGCAGTTTGGGGAGGAAAACGTCGTGCTGATCCATAGCCCGTTGCTCATGTGACTGCTCTAGCATTTCCTGAAATTGAACCGAGGAAATCACGCAAGCTGTGGATCAAAATAGCGTAGAATTCTCATTCCGACAGTAGACGATTTTCATCTCTCTTACTAAAAAATATTTATGCTAGTTTGATATGATAAAACCATTCAAGGTTTTAGATGCAATCATTCCTTACGTAAATATTTCATTCAAACAAAATAGTACATTTATTCTTGAACACAATGAACAAAAATAAAAACATAAGATTCCAATACTGAAGCTAACGACACACAAACTTTTCTAATAACCTATTAGATTCCATGGCTCGCAGCAGAGGCGACAAGTGAGTGAGGCAGGTGGGGAAAGTTACCCAGACTCTCCATTTTAGTGAGGCATATATTGTAGAAACGTAAACAAAACGTATTTCCTACAATACATTAAAAGAATGGACTGGAGTTGAAATCTGATCCACTTTAAAGCATATTAATAAGTAATAATAATAATAAATAAGGAAATGTCTGTTGGTAATAAGGGTCCCCATTGATCGACTTCCCCAAGCGCCTGGATTTCTCTGGTCACCCCTGGCGCCGAGTCGCGGTGATATAGAGCGATTTTCCTAAGGATGAGCCAAAGTGAGAGCTAGTGCTGGCAACATAACTGAAGGTTCTGTGGTCGTCGTGCCCTTGAGCTCATTAGACTCCCTTTCCGCATTAGTTCGTTTGCAGTTGGCTAACTTGTAAATGGCTTCGACTCTTCCTTTTGTGATGTCCTCGTACGACAAAAATATAGTGCGCCACGAGAAATAATTGAAATCAGGCAGTGCAGTTTTATGTGCTCTTCTGTAAAAATTCTTTTTTTTTCTTCATATATTACATTGAATTTAGTTTTTGTGTGATAAATATTAACCTATTATTTTAAAAAGTGACCGATATTTGCGTGAGCATAGTGTAAACAAAGTATTTCCTACAATACATTAAAAGGCACTGGAGTTGAAATCTGATCCACTTCGTGGCATTAATCTTTTAATAATAATAATAAGCAAAAAAGTCTGTTGAAGGGTCTTGATAAAATTTAAATATATCCCAGACCGCGGATATAGAGCGATTTTCAAGAAACTCCAAAAGAGAGCTAGTACTGGAACATAACTGAAGGTTCTGTTAGCACTGCCCTTGAGCTCATTAGACTCTGAACAGCTTTTTGGCTAACTTGTAAACTTCGACTCTTTTTTGTGATGTATTCGTACGACTTTAGTGCGTAAATAATTTGGCTCATGTTAAAAATTCTTTTCATATATTACATGAATTTGCCTAAATATTAAATTTTAAAACCGATACTGCGAGATGCATAATCAGACCGACTTCCGGCCTTTGTGTCCAGTAAGGCAATTTTTTCTATTTAAACATCAACAGTTTTCTTTTACAGAAGCATGTTTCCTACGACCATCACTAATGCACCCTGGTTCATATAAAATCATCAATTACATAATGAATTAAATACTCGACCTCATCATTCACCACATCACATACATATCCCATAAATATATCTCATAATATAATCACCATATTCAAACATTATCCCCATTCAACCTCTGTAAAAACCCCACTCATCCCACTCGCATCAAAAATAAATAGCCATTCCACATATTTTGTAAATTATTTTCAGACCTAGAATAATATCTACGAGGTGCCATCATGGTTTCCTCAACCACTGTATTAGAGTTAAGTTAGGTCAAGTGTTATAAGTTAAGCCATCTCTGCATATGTATAGTTTTATTGGAAACGATCTATGTACAAAAACAATCAAATAATAAAACATAATTTCAAATTTTAAAAAAATCACCACGATGGCGCGGGGGCGTGGTCACCACTCGCCGCGATCTGGCCGCGCAGGCGCGTTCCCGCTTCCCGCAGGGGGACCGCGGCATCGCCTTCGTCACAAAGAACACTAAGTGCGGCGTGAAGCATTTATGACGGCCATTAGTAGCCTAGTGCGATCCCACACCGGGCCATGCAAGGGAGCCGCGCGCCGCAACGGTGGCGGCGGATCACACTAAGCGGTCGAAACCCCCACCCCCACCCAAGCGAGAAATGTACGGCACCGACGACAGCTTTGAATTTTGTAAGTCGATTCACCACTTCAATTGCGACCAGTGACAAGTACTCGACGTGCAGATTCGCCGGGCAATATTGTCAATACTTTTTTGTTTTTTGATTTGTTTTTTGTTTAGTATTTTGTTTTTGTTTGCTTGTTTTTTGTTGTTTTTTGAGAAAGCTGAAGAAATAAAAGGCCACCGATGCTCCCGTTTCCGATCTTTTTATTGAAACAAACATTCAAAACCATCCGCGGCCCAGCTGTTGTCCCCTGAAGTCACCCCACGAAAGTACAACGGCGCCAATTAGAAGAGAAAAACAGAAGCGTACTTATTGGTACGAAAAGCCCCACCCAAATTGTCCTTAGTGCCACATTTCCATTTTCCACATCCACATTCATATTTCTAATTAGTGTAGATTTCGAAATATACTTTCACCTATTGACAAGCATATGTTAACGAATGTTTTATGATATACAATATGTAACAATCTTGTTTGTTAACTTACTTTTTGTAACTAAAAATGAAATATTTATACTAGTGTATATATTTCGTCGTCTTTATATAACTCTGAGGAAACGAAAGCAAGGAACGAACACTTAACTTGCTTTCAAATAAAAATACAAATAAATAATTTAACAGAAATCTGGCTATTACCGTGCAACAGTATTGTTTGTACACGATTAAAAAAATTAAAGAATATATTAAAAAATTCAGAAGAAAAAAATTAATACATTGAAGCATATTCTTTATCTTTGAGACCTCATTTTCATCATCTCTGCCCTGAATGCAGCTCATATCATTAGTTTTTGCACATTCTTCTGCCACAACACGTTTAATTGTTCCAGTGACTGAGGTTTTCTTGAACGCACCCTTTTCTTCAAATCAAACCACACGTGTTTGATCGAGTTCAGTTCAGGAAAATGAAGAGATCGCAATTGCTTGACACGTTTCATATAAGCCTCTGTTTGCAGATATCAGTAGTGCGCTTGGGGTCATTATCTTGTTGAAAAATGTATCTTGGCCCTAATTTGAATATTTTCTGCACTCTGCTTTATATTGTTTTTCAAGACATGTAACTATTCCTAATTGATCATAATGCCATCGATGACCTATATAGTTGATCTCCATTAGACGACATGCACCCCCAAAACACGACAGAACCTTCCCCATGTTTCACACTAGGCAAAGTGTGGCAAGTTTCGTTGGCTATATTTATCTTTCTCTATACCTTTCGGAACTATAAGAACCATAAAGAGTTATTTTCGTTTCATCCGACCAAATAACATATTTCCTGAACATTGTATCTTTATTTTCGTACTCTCTGCAGAATTTAATTCTGCCAAGTTGATTTTTTCTACTTACGAATGGCCTTTTTCGTGCTCTTCTGCCATAATAGCCGTACTTTCACAGCACTCTGCGAATTGTCTGGTTTGACAGTTTATTTCCCGTTATTTGTTCCGTCATTTTTCGAATGTTGGGAGCACTTTATGTTGGGGTTTTCCTTACCTGTTTAATTATGAAACGTTCATCCCCGTCATTGAGCTTCTTTTTCTTTGCTTTTCTTCGTAAGTTCTTTATTGAACCGTTGAATTTAAACTTATTTAACACCAAGTTGACTGTAGAATGGGGTTTGTTCACTCTGCGTCTAATTTCTCGTAGAAAATAGCCTCGTAAACCAAGAGTTACGATCATTTCACTTACGTCACTGCCACGTTCTTTCCTCTTTCCCATCCTGAAACACACTAATCCGCAAACAAAATATAACTGAAAACAGTCTCTATGAAGGACGTCTGAATATGCCGAAAAGTATTAACAGCCTTGGAATAAGGGAATTCATTCAAGTGTACAAACAAGAATGTTTTACGTGAATACAATGAACTCTCTTTATAGGGTGATTTATGCGATAATCTCTTGCTTCTTTTTACAAATTATAAAGTTCTTACTATTTTTCAAATTTTTTCATTATACTTTAGTGGTAACTAATTCAATAAAATGTTAAGAGAATTATCTATGCAATAATCCATGAATTTCCTATAACATTTACACTGTACAAACAAGACTGTTATGCACTCTATTTGAAATTTATAGGAATATTGTAATGTTAAGTGTCAAATTTTTGTCATTAAATAGATACAGTTTTTCTTTCTTAATGAAGATTTTATCAACGATAATTTTTTAAAAATTAAGCCGATTATAACTGAAGGCGCAGAAGAACCATTTAATATCCATTTAATGGTATAGATTATATTGATGTTATACTATATATATATATATATATATATATATATATATATATATATATATATATATATATAACGGATATGTGGAGTGAATTCTTTTATGTGTACACAAATTTTCTAATTTATTTAATTTTCTGGTCATTGAACCACATCGTATACACGTTTAGATCTTCTTCAATATGGTCTCTCACTTCTCAGAACTTTCATTCCGTCCATTAGTATACTCGCACACAGGCACTGTCGGGACTGGACAATACGACTTTCATGATAATAATGCTGCAACTGTGAATAACGTATACGTACCTGGATATGAAATAATATTATTTCAACAATATGTAATGTATGTTGAGAGTATTAAGTTAGTTTTGTGGGAAAGGATTTGCTTGAATGTTTGAACAGCCTTGGTCATTTTACCAAGGTCGAATAATGACATCACACATTTGAAAAATATAGTGCTGTTTGTGCTATTCCTCTTGTTCATTTGCATGATTTTGTAGTGTAATTTTGCATTCGTTATTTTTCGTTTTTTCTTTTCTAATCTAAATAAATCTGCCTTCTTACTTTCACGTAACGTTTACGAGAGGTATGAAAGAAGAGTTATTTGCAGTCATAAGAGTCTACCACAAATATCCCGAAACACATGTTTGTGTTTATGTGGTGGGACGTCCTGAATTTATAATTTATGTTCGATGCATAAATATTGAAGTACGTATTTAGTGTAAACTAAAGCCAAGCCAATTTGCCGTAGCAGCGGTGAATGAAGCAAACACAGAGTTCGAAACATGTTCGGGAAACTCACGCAGAGTTAAAAGAGGATCGAATGTGTTCATGTAACACAAAATTAAGGGAGTTTGTTGCCTCTATACGTTTACATTAATAAACTTGCACACTGCGACGATTTCACCAAGCTACTTAGAGTTGTGAGTAGATACGAAACTGCGATATGTAATAGCAGATACATATGATGCTTCAAAAAAAATAAATAATTGATATTTTCAGTGAGGATTTAACAAGGAAGGGGTGTTTTTAATAAATGGCGTGAAAAAATGGAAGCTTAAATCGCAGCTTTCGTAACTAAAAACAGTGCCATGCAGTGGAACATACTTATTAGGTCCTTCAGATTAAATTTCTAGAGTTTTTTGCTTCTTCCCTATTGAATAACGTAGTTTGACTTATTGTTGGAAAGATACGGAAAGTTTCACACTTAAAGCACACTTTGAAATTTTCATGGAAAGGTCGGATTGGTATTTTACATCCTAAACAATATTAATGTTTTGTTTCCTTACTTAAACACGCATTTTAAACTATGATTGTGTTGATATTTTTTTAGCTCGACAAGAATAATTAGTATTTGAACTTCGAGGACGCAATTAAAAAAAACGTCTTTTTTACAACAAAACATGCCGAAAATAGAATTTCAATTTGTTCACATTCCAGTGAATCGGGGTTCATGTTTTTCAAGCGCATGAACAATGTGCCTCCTGTCTCAAAACAGGAAAAGACAAAATCGGTGGATTCGAATAAAAATCTTAAATAATATTTTACCTTTTTCTAACGAAACTGATTTTGATGATACTTTATCGCAAATTTTAAGAATTCTACGGCAGTGACTGGAAGAGCATATTTAAAAAAGTACTGTATGTTTTGTAATTAGATTGAAGGCCACGAATCTCAAGAAAAGATTTGAATTAAGTTTGATTTGAAAGATTTGAAAAAGTTAATCATAAAAGAAACATAATTTTTGTTTACAAACTTCAGATTTCGAAACAATTAGCATTTGGTTTCGAGTATTTATTAACACTCTTTCTACAAACTATACCAAACAATACTTTTGTTTTTGCAAAAATTTGCAATTTGAAGAATTATCTTGTCAACGAAAATCGTTACTAAATGTACCTTCCGTTTATTCAATAATTATTTTGTTTTCGCGTTTTATATTTTAGGGAGATTTTATTGAACGCGTTTCGCAGTTATTTCTTAGTCCTTTTCTTTCATTTTCACCTTTCAATGTATTTCAGAACATTATCTTATCCCTCACAACATTTCCTTATTTTCCTTAAATTCAGCCCCGCTTCTTCTCCTCACAACATTTCCTTATTTTCCTCAAATTCCCCCCCGGTTCGTCTCCTCGCACCGTCGTATGTTTCCTCTGTTCCGAGCTGCTCGTCTGCCGCCGCTGTGGGCGGCAGGCCATGGAGCGCCGGCGAGGAGGGAGCATGTCCGGTTCCACCATCGGAAGGCGGATCTGATTAGGGCGTAATTCGCCTTCTCAGGGTTGTTCCGAGACGGGACGCGCAGGAAGGCGGACGGGTCGAGGGAAAGAGGGAAAGCTATCGAGCAAATCGGGGCGGAGGCTGGGAGGTGGAAGAGGGCTGGGAAAAAGGGAGGATCAACTGATGTCGCTGCAGCGCCTCTAACCGGGAGGTCCTAGGTTCCCACTCCCCACGGCGGCAGCATTTTCGACACTAGCTTTTCAGCTGGGTCGAATTCATTCGCTGTCTGGAGGAGAATTCTAGCGGCCGGCTGCTCTGATCGGTAGTTTTCAGTGGTTTCTCCGATCAACACCAGGCGAATGCCGGAGCAGTGCCCTACCAAACGAGCCACGGACCGCGCGCGATCTGTCCTTCCTCTTCCTTGTCCTATCCTCTCCCCTTTCACACACAATTTCACTAACATGCCCTACTCTATCACATATTCTGGGAGACCGGTCGGGAGCTTAGAGCTTGTCCCGGCTGGGGCGGTGCCCCGCTGTTGGGAGAGTCCTGGTTAGGGGGAAACCCCACTGGCCGACGGTAGGTCGGTGCCGGATCTCGCCATCCAGCGGGGGCGAAATCACCGCCATCTCCCGAGAAAAAACATGCACTACACTAACGGGACTAATGTCCGAAGCAGTTGACGTGCCAGAAAACACGAAAAAATCAATCAATCAATCAAAAAAGGGAGGAAGAGCTGGGTTAGGAGGTGCAGTAGCCTGAAAGAGGTCCGCGTCAGTCCGTTTGTGAAATGCTGAGAGGGAGTAATGTGGTGTGATGGCAAGGTGCAGGGGGAGTGGGGCGAGGCGAGGCGAGGCGAAACGAGAAGCGTCAGAGGAGGGAAAGGCAGGAAAGCAGGGCGGTGCCTGGTGATAATAATCAATGAGGCAGATGCAAGTTAGGAAGCCAGATGGAAAAGTGCATCGACGGAGGAAAGAGCCGGGCTGGAGGGAAGCGAAATGGAGCAGAGAAAGGCGACGACTGGCCACATTTTCAAGGTGTCCAGCGGTGGGACGTAAGAGGGTCTTGGGAGGGTCAGGGAGGGGTGGATCGGGGTGAGTGCAAAGAGCAGGTCGCCCTTGTGGACTGTGTGTAGACGAAGCCAATTGTCACCACTTCGGACCAGGCGCCCCAGAAGCACCTGCCTCGACACGAGAAAGCCACTCTCTCTGTCTCTCTCAATCTCTCCCTCACTTCCTTGCGCTGCCCACTCCATTCCTCTCCTTTTCCTCTCTCTCACTCGCACGCACGCACGCAGACACACGTGCACGAACGCGCACACACACGCACACACGCGCACGCGCACAGTTTTATTTTTAGCTCCAAGTCGATTAGGGGATTCCTCTCTAAATTGTAGGATAATGTAATTTCGAAGTGAAAACTGCTACTAATTAATTGGAGTACTTATTGGGGAAGCGCCTGGAAAAGTTTTTTATTTTTATTTTTAAAGGAACAAGTGTTCCCTTAGGCACAACATGAAGATTGTCTCGAAGTCAAATTTTATCTCTGACTAGCCAAACATTTAACTACGTCATTAAACTTTGAAGATATATTTATTTTGGTTTAAAACGTTATGGGTGTGATGTCGGGATACTCGCAAATCTGTCATTATTACAAATTACCTTCTGAAATCTTGACGTTGTTATTAAAACTTCCTGTCTTGTAATATTGCATACAAAATGAATTTTTGTGATTTATCTTCTTCATAATCAACTAAATGTCACTTTTAGTTCCAGGACAAAATCTATTCAACCTTCCTCTCGAGGTAGGGGTCAAAAATTCATAATTGCAATTAATTCAACAACAACAACAACAACAACAACAACAACAATAATAATAATAATAATAATAATAATAATAATAATAATAATAAATGGCTAAAATGCGGGATCTGTTTGGCAAAACAGAAGGATTCATGGTCGCCATACAGGATCAAGTGATCAACACTAAAAGTTACAGGAAGCATATCCTCAAACAAACAATAGATGACAAATGTAGAAAATGTCATACAACAGTTGAGAGCATACAGCACATCACATCGGGATGCAAATTAATGGCCCATACAGATTAAACCTATAGGCACAATCAAGTTCCAAATATTATTCACCAGAAACTGGCAGCAAAATCCAACCGAAAAAAAATGACCTGCCCATATTACAAATATGTTCCCGATACTGTACTTAAAAATTCAAACTATAAGTTGTACTATGACAGAGAAATTATTACAGATAAAACTATTCATCATAACAGACCAGACATAACTTTTGTAGGCAAACGGCAAAAGATTGGCTTCCTGATTGACATAACTGTTCCACAAACAGCTAATCTTCAAACAGCACATGCAGAAAAAATAACAAAGTATAAAGAACTAGCAGCTGAAGTCAAGGCACTATGGCATTTCCAAAAAGTTCATATTGTTCCTCAGGTCATTTCGTGCACAGGAGTTATACCAAATAACATCCATAAAAATCTGGAACTTATTCAAATACCAAAATATACCTATAAAATTATGCAAAAATCGATTATCTTAAACACATGCAAGATTGTTCGAAAATTCCTAAATTGCGACGAAACATGAATTGACCTGTGTCTTCGTTATTAACCCGACACAAAGTCAACAAAAATCCGGTGAATACCGAGAAACAATGTATAATAATAATAAAATAATAATAATACAAAATAGAGTAAGTCATACTAAAAGTTACGCACTTAAGAAAGGAAATTACTTTGCTGAATTTGCTCATTTGAGTCTTGAAACTTCCAATCACATGTGGACGTCTATGAATATTTGAAACACATTTAGAGCGAACTTTTAAGGGAGTTATTGACGGGTTATTTATATTTAGAACAAAATTTGATGAGATATTTTTGGCAAGTTAGATACAAGAACTCTGTGTTTTTTGTTTCGACATGAACAAATTCTGTCTTATTGTAAATAAGATGATTTCCAGTGGAGCATTCACCCTCTTCTTAAAAGTTCACACAGAATTGAGGTTTTTATACAACTTGGTAGAGCATTATACAAGTCGGTTCATGAATTGAAGGTGACTTTTGTATTGGTAGTAGAAACACTAGGTTGTTAACTCTTTAATTCCTGGTCTATTTGTATGAATACCATTGAAATTTGGAATGAAATTGGAAGACGGCAATTGATTTTTCTGCTCTACACAAATGCAACCAATATACATATACAAATATGCTATTAATATACATATTTTCTTAATCTAGTACGACGTTTATTCGTCATCAGAACATGCTAGAACTCTTGTGCTGTCAGCGCCCACTATCTTGGTACGTGGCACGGACGCGACGCAACGCGCCGCGACGGACGGCAGTTTTGTGTGTCGCGCGCACTTGGCCGGGACGAATGACGGGAGGGAATTGACATTTCACACAGTTTCGGTGTCGCTCCTTGCTGCGTGTCTTGTATTGTGATGTCTTTCTACATTTTACAACAGACCGATATAAATATTGTTTTTTTCGTCGTTCCTTATTGTTACGTTATAAATCAGGGCAATCGAATGGGTCACCCAACTCTAAGGGCTCGCTCCCCTCCGCGAAGAACTTTGTTGATCCGGGACAACAGGTGGCGCGGATATGGGTGTGCCCGGGGATCCGGCCAGCTGAGATGACTCGGACAAACTGTTCTGAAGTGTCTCTGACTGGGAGGTCCTAGGGCTCGTGTTTCGAAGGTGGAGAAATTTTTATACTAGCTACACAGCTAGATCAAATTCACCCGCTGTCTGGAACCACCGAACCACGGACCGGAGCGCATTCTTTCCTTCTTCCTTATCCTATCCTCTCTCCTTGCATACTCACATGCATGCACTACTACACGTCGGGAGCTTCGAGCTTGTCACGTAAGGAGCTGTGCCTCGTTGGCGAAGAAACCTGGACGGGGAACTCCCGAAAGCCTTCTTATAGGTTGGGTGCGAAACTCAAGTTCTAAGGGGAGCGGTACACAGACAATTGTCGAGATACAACATGTACTACATCTGCGGGTCTAATGTTCATAGCTAATTATCAACTGATGTCGCTCCGTTCGGAAACAAGAACCAATCAATCTAACCTTCACGTCACATCTGGAGAACAAGACCTACGCGGGGCTTATCCCTGGCCGACAACTCCGGCTCATCCGCAGCTGGCAGAAGTTTCCATAAATTCGAAGAGCTGTCTTCATGATGACGAAGAGCCGTTATCTAGCACTATCAGGAGATAGCGCTATGGAATTTAGTAGACTATATCAGAAAGCAAAGAACTGTAAACCTGAAATTGGTTATTTTTGTGACGATTACAAGTACAGTGCAGGTCTAGGAATCTCTCACGTTATATTGTTAGTTCGACTTTGTTATATGGACATCTCCTGGTACATAAAACAACTCATATTTATTTATGATTCGTTACGAAAC
This sequence comes from Teleogryllus occipitalis, assembly GCA_011170035.1. NCBI lineage: Eukaryota > Metazoa > Arthropoda > Insecta > Orthoptera > Gryllidae > Teleogryllus > Teleogryllus occipitalis. The sequence continues at coordinate 14,411 of BLKR01010762.1, forward strand.
GGATTGTTGTATTAGGCTTGTCACAATAAGTATTAAAGTTGTAGGCTTTCGCGACCAGAGTCATGTAAATGATCTTGGCGGTCTGGGAGACCCCGCGTCGGAGGCTGAGTTGCTGACGTTTTGACCATCTTTTCGTGGTCTTCCTCAGGGATGGTTTTCCGCAGACCAGCCCTGAGGAAGACCACGAAAAGATGGTAGAAACGTCGGCAACACTGGCTTTGACGCGGCGTCACTCGGACAGCCAAGATCATTTATACAATAAATATTGTTTTAGCACGGATTTGTTAATTTTGTATTTAAATGGACTTATCGTAAGCGTAGGATTTTGTACGGCTTAGTGAACTTTGACACGCATGGGGATCGGGTCACTGTTGTTTTTTTAGTTCCAATTTATTATTTGTGAGTTCTGAAATTCGTGAAAATATACCATTCTTTACTTGCCTCTCGCCTCAGCATGAATGCGGCCCCGATTTGCTCTGCTGTTGTCCCAAAAATCCACGTCGGAAAGCAGCCTGCCTCCATCTGAGCTCTCATTCAGCTACGTGACCCCGTGAGGGGGGAGTGGCTGTCGAGAAGCTCGTGATGCGTATCGATCTATCGATGGATCGATTCCCGATGGCAAGCGTTGCCTTGGCTCGAGACGCTGCGCGGGTCTGAGTGTGAAGGCGTCGGGGACGTTTGCTTTGGCTTCTCAAAACACGACACTCGTCGTTCTTGTTAAGGCTTCGAAATAGCGTGTTAGGTTTGACAAGGCATTTGAAGACATGTAATGATGTGAGAAGATCAACATGTAAAGAGGATACGTTTTCTTGTTCGAAGCAACATAACTGCGCGGAGAGCAGCGTGCAGATTAAGTAGCCTAATACAATAATAATTATTGTCATATGGGAAAACATTCAAAAGTCTTGAAGTCGTAGGCTTCCGCGGCCAGAGTCATGTAAATGATCTTGGCTGTCCAGATGACGCCGCGTCGAAGGCGTCGGGGGCGTTTGACACAGCCCTGAGGAAGACCACGACAAGATGGTCGAAACGTCGGCAACACAGCCTTCGACATGGCGTCACCTGGACATCGAAGATTATTTACATTAAAAAGTCTTAATCAATAAATACGTTAAGAATAAGCTCATGATCACCTGTTTATTGTTCACTTACTTTTCGAGTTCGTAATTCCGAGCAATTCTCAGATCGGCCCGCGCCGCTTTGATCACGGAGTAACACGAAAATCACTGAAATCACGAAAGTAACGGAGAATGCTACAGTGTGACCGATAGGGCTTATCGGCAATAAAAAGTTCGCACAAATTGTTAAACTTTGACAGGGTGAAAACCGTTTATCATGGGGAAAATCCAGTTCTGGTACAGCATGAATGCGCTTCCAACTTTAAACCAACACCAAAAGTCAGTGAAAGATCTATACATTTCTGGAATTACTGGTGTGTTTAAGCAATATTTTCTAGAGCAGATAAAACTGTCTTCTCTAGATGGTGTTGGCCTAAGATTCCATGGAATTTTTGACGTGATGTCACAGTAGAATCTCCGTGCTGCTATATGTTAGCTATGTAACGAAATATACGTATTCCATGGTCTCTCGTTGGAAGATTTTCTATTTTAACCTCCCTCGCAGAACTCGCGTTATGTTTTGCTATTCTGCTTAAGTAGTATGCGAGAAAGTGAAAATCATTCTAGAAGTTAATGGTTAGTCAGCGCGATTTTGGGGAATGCAATGAACTATCTTGACGCAGGAATCCAAAATGCGCGAGCCTAGAGTGCAATAGTTTATAAGAAATAAGAGCCAAAAAATCTCCAACAGGTTTCATTGGCTTTTGCTGACATGGGATTTCAAGCTTTATTTAGCTTTATTACAGTTTAGTTGTAATGAGAATAAACAGTTCTCACATTCATAAATTGTTTAAGAGAATGCTAATAAAAGTATAATAATACAAAATATTTCGCCAAAAAAGGAATTTATAATATAAAAAGTTTTCTTTAAAAAAGTAGTACAAATAGATAACTTTGTGTGGTGAATTGTATTTTTTACTGCTTATTTTCGAATTCTAGACGCACCTTTTATCCTATTATTGGCTGTGAAAGGTCGGAACGGGCCTTATAATTGCGCAAAATTGATCATTGTGAAAATGATTTACAACGCATGTACTACGCAAATATCGTGTTACAGTTGTCGGTCTCTGGTCATTGCAACTTAGACATCTCTTGATGGGATGTAAAAATGTGACATACTCCTCTTTGATGGAATCTATAGGTTGGTCTTTCTGAGAATACACTCACGACCGAAGTCTATGCAAGTGTGACACTCACTGGGTGTTCCGGGGAGTCAAACTTTATTTACACACACATACACACTCCCACACACACGCCCACACTCGTCCACGCACACCACTCAAGTTCATGCCTTTTTAGCAGTAACATTCTGCACGTAGAATGAAACAAGACTATTGTAATTCCAAGCGGTTATTTCGAATAAAACGTTCCTTAACGTTTTCTTTCATTAATATTGGAGAGTAGTATTTCGTATGCCGACCTGGATGGCCGAGGTGGCTAATAGCGAGTACCGACTCAGCGCTTCGGTCCGAAGGGTCGCGGGTTCAAGTCCCGCCTTGGGCATGGCTTTTGTCCCTTGACTTTGTATGCATGTGTTGTCGCGAAGGGCCTCGCGTTCTGCTGACCCCAGTTCAGAGGAGTCCGCAAGTGTGTTGGTGTCTGGTGTATGGTCGAATATGCGTCCTATCGGGGCGTAAAGGGTAACCGGCTGTCGGCTGGGTAAAAGCCCTAGATAAAAAAAAGTATTTCGTTTAATTCAATAAGATGATTTATTTACACAGATTTCGTGATATTTTTTCTTGCAAAATGTATTGTTTCCGTTCTTCAAAAATTGTAGTTGAGTAAAAAGATGTAAAAAAATAAATACATATATTCATGTCATACCTATGATGGATATGCCAGGAAGAGTCAAGTTCACGTACCTGAAACAAAAATGTTTTTGGTGAATTTGCAGCGATGTACTTTTTATAGAAATATACATCTACCGTACATTGATTAAACATACTACAATATTATAGTGCATCATTTACATGAAAGAGTGTGGATAGAAATGTAATTACTAAAAATTCATTTTGTCGTGGAGATGGCTTAATTTCAGGAACATATGCACTGACGAATGCCGTGATATAAAATACCATTACATGGCAATGCAGAAGAGTTTCTAAAACAGTTTCACTCTAAGGAAAGAAATTAATGCTTGAAGAAAATTTTCTGGGTAATAAAGTATTTAATGAGTATTGAAAGACAGTAAAAGAAATAGAATATAGTAAGGTGAACAGACAATTGAAGATTTACTTGTTATCCACATATGAAATTATGTTACCGATTATTTCTAATTTATGCCAAAAACAACTTCAAACATCCTATCAGGCTCAGGACATCAAATGACATCCCTGCAACACCTCTGACCGAGAGGTTCCAGGGTTCCAGTCCCAACAGTGACAGAACTTGAGGATCAGCGGCACTGCAATGACATCAGTTCATTTTAATTCCTGAATTTGGAGATATGGAAGTGTGGAAATCAGACGTTCTCTAAGCTGATTAACTGAAGGGCTAGTCTCTAGCTAGACCTATATCACATTCTTCATTCTGGAAAATAACATAAAGGCTTGAATCCGACATTCCCCGACACAGGGTAAATCAGACATGTCTCCGTAGTTGAGCGACATTTGTTCCACCCCCACCCGCACTACAATACTCGCCGAAAACATGATTCTCGACATGGGGAGTGTGTTAGTAGGATTATATTTTCTCTATAGCCGAGCCCTTGAATTGCATTCGTGGATCTACCAAATTAATAACTATTCATTAGGACATAACAAACCACCTTGGCGCGCTCAATTTGAACCACAATAGTTGCAAGAGTTAAGAAATAGATCACCTCAGGCATATCGAGGGGAAAATACTCTTAGACAAACCCCTTTCTCAAGCTAAATAATGAAATTCCAGTTGATAAGATGAAAAATTTGCTACGAAATGTCCTCCTTCATTTTCTCTTTCGATATTCTCTTCGTCAACGGTCGTTGGCGGATAGACGGCGGAGGGCAATTTGTCTGGAATCGAGTCCTCCTTATCCCTTCTCCACAACAAATAATCATCGATCAGCCTCCCCCCACCCCTCCGCGGAGCGCCACTTCCGCCTGTCGCCCGCGATTCCGTCCCTCATCCGTTTACTTCCGCTGCGCTCGCCTCTCGGCCGCCGCTGCCGCCGAACAAAAGAGCATCGAGGCGCGAGCCGCTGCGCTTTTGTCTTGCGGCGAGGAGCGAGCGGCGGTGGCTCCCCTTCGGCCGCGGTTGTTTTCGGAAGTTGGCCCGGGCAAACACCGATACGCCACTCTGCGGATCCGGATTTCTGTATGTGCTCGGTAGGTCCAGATCAATGGCCTGTGTTATGGAAGGCCTTCACAGAAGCAAATGTGAAGCTCAATTAGATAACTTGACTGAACTTTAACCGCTAGGGCGCTAAATGAGTTTTAGCATTCGATAGTGAATAGGAAACGGACTAAGAATACATTCATACACATTTAATTAAAATTTTGTTTTAGGTATTTAATTGATTTTACTAGTTTTTACCCTTTTAAACGCTAAAATTCCTTTGGTACTATATTAGTTTATTTAAATTTCCGTGCTTTGGTATGAAATAAAGCTTTATGGTTTCTTACGCAAAGACATATCCAGACTCACCGTTACAAATTCAGGGTTTGTCTCTAGATAGTCATGTGCCACATAGTGTTCATTTTCATTTAGGCTACAAGTTAAAAAGTTTTAATCTGATATCACTAATCACGGAGAAATTAAATCGTTTGTGGTATAACAAAATTGGTTACACCGGCATTTCAATATCAACACACAAAATGTAGTAATCAAAATAGAGAGTAGGATTATCACAGGACTATTTAGAGGCGACCCATTCAAATCATTTTTCCAGAGTGTGAATTTTACGAGTCAACTAAGATGGCTTAATGAGCGTCAAAATAATTATTGGGGTTTAAATCTGTTTGAATTACAGTAATAAACATCCTAACGGTTACGTCCGTGCTCTTCAATATTGAACACCTCAAATATTCGCACTTATTCCTTTATTCTTAATATGTTTCATTGATTGATTGATTGTTTTCGGGCACATCAACTGCTATGGTCATTAGTCCGGTTAGTGTAGTGAATGTTTTATCCCGGAGGTGTCTGTGTTCTCCATGCTGAATGGTGAGATACAGCACCGACCTACATAATGTCTGGAACGGAATCTTCCCTTCCAGATACCATCCCCAGCAGTACACCTCTCCAAACTTGACAAGGCCAAACGTCTTGATTGGAAAGTGTGGTAGCGGTACATGCGAGTGTAAATGTGAGCACACGTAAGTGTAAAAAAATGAGCACAAAATCCAATTTTAGACAGTCTCACATGCCAAGATTTGTATAATCCAAATTAATTTTATTGTAAAATTACTTAACATTAATTGTTATTTTATATATTAAATATTGACAAAAGGTGATTTTTCAACTCCTTCACAACCAAAATATTTTTTTGTCAGTGGTAAACGAAAAGGACAACAACATACAATTGGCATGTCTCTACATTTTTTTGTTACTATTCATAGGGTGAATTTCCTCTGACATCAGAGCATTTCAACTTAGAAGAAAAGAACTCTGAATCCTATCCTGGAGCATTCGAAAAGGGCCCTAAGTGAAGTTACATCGTATAACGAGGAAGTTTGATTAGAAAGGACTCGCGTAATTAAAGATTGTGATTGGATGTTGCAAACGCGGCAAGGCGCTTTAATACAAATCGTATCTTGACATTTCTGACATCGCTGGCAGTGTGCCTCCTCTAAATTCTAAAGATTTAAGAGATCTCTCGATTCCGCCGAGTTATTGGCACATCAATGCTATTATTAACGAAAGTTGACTAGCTCGTCTTGCGATAAAACGCAGTTTCATGAAGATAGTGATGAAGTTAACAATAGACACCACTAATTATAACGAGTATAAAAAACAGGTAAAGTTATCGCGTAAAACAAGTTCCAGAAAATTTGGAAAGGATTGTAACAATTGAATAACTATTTTCAGTTATTCTGAATTCATTTATTAATGCGTCTGCGGTAGATGTTCATATTAATATAACTTAATTATTATCATTGATTATCAATATTCATTTTATATGAGTACACGATATTTATAGAACAATTTGTGAAAATGATCATAGTTAACTTTGAACGATAATTGAATGGTTATTTTAATTTCCCTGGATAAGTTTGATGTTGCATTCCACAAATTGTTCAAATTGATTTATATTTAATGCAAATGATACATATTTATTACTGTAATTATTGCAATGTTGAAGATTAATGAAAATGTGAAATATCTCGGTTGAAATATCAGTTGTTCCATATTATAAAACGCTAGAATATTGTCGTAAACAAAGTAATCATATTTATTCATAAAAGAAATACAATCTATTGAAAAACTTCTCAGAAATATGATATTCGTAATTGCGCATCCCACAAATCGACAACACGAATTATCGTTAAATTCCCTAACCTAATCTAAGTTTTAAACTGTTTGACATTTATATAACATCATAACTTAAAACTCCATACCATAATTTTTCATAAACAGTATTTTTATATTTAATAACATTAACTTGATGTGAAATTCTAAGTTTTGTACAATTTTTGGTGCGTAGGTTCGAATGTTTTAACAGATTAACTTCTGATATATCAATTTCTAATATGTTTGCATATTTTGTTATGAATGAACGATTACGGAAGCGATTGGTTGCAGTAACGAATTCTTAATGTAATCTTTGTTGATTTGGAGATTTTAGGTTTAAGTTTCGTCCGTGGCGGAATTAAAGAAGAAGAAGAATCGCGTTGGATAAGAATTGTAGTAATCTGTTGGTCTCATCGATATTTTCCGTGGTTCTCTGAAATCAATTTCAGGCTTGCTTAGGCTTTGCTTCCGAGTAATGCCGTAGCAGAGACCACATACCTCTAGCGTTCCTTCCATTTTCATCTTGAAGTCGTCCTACTCTAAGAGAACGTCTTCCCATCCTTATTTGTTCCACCCGCCGAGATCTCGAAAGACTTCGGGAGTAGTAGGAGAATACAGACAAAGGCCCTGCCTGTGCTGATACGCCATTGTAAAGAACAAAAAAGTGATTTCAACCACCAGGATTTGCGCAACTCGAAAAACATTCAGTATTGAGATATGAAAACCTTTCGTTAGCAAAAACTCTAGCCATCGCATCAGCAGTTTTGTCGCAACCTAACTCAACTGTTTAACAGTTATTCATCACTTCGGGAGTTGTAGGAGAATACAGACAAAGGCCCTGCCTGAGCTGATACGCCATTGTAAAGAACAAAAAAGTGATTTCAACCACCAGGATTCGCGCAACTCGAAAAACATTCAGTATTGAGATATCAGTTGAACAGTTCCACCTCAAAACCTTTCGTTAGCAAAAACTCTAGCCATCGCATCAGCAGTTTTGTCGCAACCTAACTCAACTGTGTAACAGTTATTCATCTCAACGCGCTCGTCGTCCCGTATCAGCGGGAGCGGAGCGAGGACGGCGTTGAGGACGAGAATGGGGGGGGGGGCCCACGAGGCGCAGTTGAGGCAAGTTAGCGGAGCGCTGCGCCCCTAAATCGCAGCTGCGAGGATTTAGGTGGCCTTTTGTCCCCAGGAAGTTGGCAGCCGCCGGCGTGGCCTGGCGCGTGGGCGGGGGGAGAGAGGAGGGGGGGGGGAAGGCGGCGGATAACTGCGCAGCCGGGCTGTAATTGAGGAAAGGGGGGAGGAGGGTGCAAGCGACTCGACTCGCCTCGACGATGGCGGCGGAGGCGGGGGCGGAGGCGGCGGAGATAAAATTAATGGAATAGCGGAGCGAGGAGTTGGGGAAAAAACTTGGGGCATCCCACATTCCGTTTATGGGTTTTAGCAGGTGGGCGCGTCGTAGCAGAATTCGCGGTAAGATTACTTGGGAAGAAGACCAGGGAATTAATTCTGAAAAACAGGCAGATAGATTTCAACTTTGTTGTTGTAAGGCCGTGAATTAAAACATAGGGACATTTATTATGTGATATACTTTTTAAACAATGGAGATTTGTTTCAGTTTCATGTAGTCATTATTGAAGAGTCAATCGTCTGATAATTACGTAATCAATAGAATTCTTGCGGTTGTTGGAATATTTGACATAGTTTTAATAGTTTACAAATGGAGTAGAAACCACTTGTCCTTCACAAAATATAATTAAATTCTTTGAAAATCAATTTTGTTTTCGTGAGCTAAATAAATTCTTGGGTCTACATAGCAATGCATTAGACAGTGTATTAGACCTAACAAGCAAGTTAAGGTTTTCTTTTGGAAAATATATTTGTACAGAAGATTTTTCGTCTTAATTTGATTGATAAATATTCCTATTCTTCCGGTCAAATCGCAAAAATATCTAGGAAGTAATGAAACTGACATCACGTTAAAGATTAAATTTATTATATGGCCCATTACAAAATTATTAAAGGTACTCGTAGATTTAATGTTTTTTGAAACAGCCAGAATGCAATATCTAAAATGATAAGGTACATTCATTATTCTAATTAATGTGCATGTGGAAACGAGAATAACACAATGAATTGAGAACGTTAAAACGTTACTTCACTAACGATGGCACATCGTTATGTCAAATCATTTCCACACACCCAAAACACGTGTAGTGGCATAATATTTTTGATCATTACGAGGAGCTCCGCTCGTTTCTCTTTGGAACATCGCAAGCTCTTCCCTGGAGGCGGGGTGTGGGGAAGGGGGATCGCTCATAAGCGATCGATGAGGCCGTGTTTGAGCTCTTAATAGAGGCGGCCCATTCCGTGTGTCCGCATCTAGATAGCTGCGAGCTGTCGGCGTCAATTATTTTAATGGCGCGGCGCCCGGTCGGTGGGTGGAGCGTGGGCGCGGACTCGTCTCCTGCGCCGGCTGCCGCCTCTGCCATCTCCGCCTCAGTCATCGCCCCCGCCCTCTTCTACCGCCTCCGCCCTCTTCTGCCGCCTCCGCCTCATCCATCGCCTCCGCCCTCTTCTGTCGCTTCCGCCCTCTTCTGCCGCCTCCGCCCTCTTCTGGCGCCTCCGCCCTCTTCTGCCGCCTCCGCCCTCTTCTGGCGCCTCCGCCCTCTTCTGGCGCCTCCGCCCTCTTCTGCCGCCTCCGCCCTCTTCTGGCGCCTCCGCCCTCTTCTGCCATCTCCGCCCTCTTCTGGTGCCTCCGCCCTCTTCTGCCGCCTCCGCCCTCTTCTGCCGCCTCCGCCCTCTGGCGCCTCCGCCCTCTTCTGCCATCTCCCGCCCTCTTCTGGTGCCTCCGCCCTCTTCTGCCGCCTCCGCCCTCTTCTGGCGCCTCCGCCCTCTTCTGCCATCTCCGCCCTCTTCTGGTGCCTCCGCCCTCTTCTGCCGCCTCCGCCCTCTTCTGCCGCCTCCGCTCTCTTCTGCCATCTCCGCCCTCTTCTGGTGCCTCCGCCCTCTTCTGCCGCCTCCGCCCTCTTCTGCCGCCTCCGCCCTCTTCTGGCGCCTCCGCCCTCTTCTGCCACCTCCGCCCTCTTCTGGTGCCTCCGCCCTCTTCTGCCGCCTCCGCTCTCTTCTGCCGCCTCCGCCTCAGCCATCGCCTCCGCTCTTTTCTGCCGCCTCTGCCTCAGCCATCGCCCCGCCCTCTTCTGCCACCTCCGCCCTCTTCTGCCGCCTCCGCTCTCTTCTGCCGCCTCCGCCCTCTTCTACCGCCTCCGCCTCAGCCATCGCCTCAATCCTCTTCTGTCGTCTCCATCACCTCCTCCTCAGCCTTTGCCACCGCCGACTTTTCTGCCACCTCGGACACCGTTGATACATCCACTTCCATCTTCGTCGCTGCCTCCCTCCTCCATCTCCGCCTCTGTCGCCTTCTACGGCTGCAACTTTCCCTACGACTCCATCTCCCTATAGTACCACCACCACCTCCACCACCCCTTCCCCATCCTCATCGCTGCCGCCTCCGCCCTGCCGCCTGCACCTTCACTATTGGCATATTGCATTTGCGTCGTACAGCCATAGTTGACATTAGCGGCGGAGTTTAATGATGTGTCACCCATTAATTGATGCATTGCAGACTGTTCATAGCGTGTATGCAAGTGATCGTAACATTTCGATAATGAGGTTCGTTATACGGACGTGCTGCTTTGAGATAATATGCTAGTTTGAAAACAAATATACTTATAAAAGGTGTTATTGTTTTAATTAGAATATTTTCTAATACCTGGTGATGACATCGTATAAAAAGAAGAGCCGTAGAAAGTTAGAAATATGCTACATACCATGCGGGCAATCAGAAATTTAAAAAAAAAAAGTTTCATGGCATTCAATACTCCTTTTTGACTAGTGAAATTAGGGAGGTTTACAAATTTAGGAACACAATCACTTTTCACTTTTCCTTATGAATAGTTAAACACGTTTCTGGAAATGAAGTTGAAATGTTTTATACTTTCCAAGATCTGTACATGTATGTTAGACTTTCTCGTACATCATTTAATGGTTAAATGATAATAATAATAATAATAATAATAATAATAATAATAATAATAATAATAATAATAATAATAATAATAATAATAATAAGCTATGAATTCAATTCACCCCTTCCAAAACTCCCATCAAAAGGAAATATGAAACTGAAGAAAGTAAATTGTCTAGAAACATTTCATAACAAAATTTGATCTTACGGCCAAGAGTCTCACAAACACTGAGTCTAAATATCTGGGTAACGTTCAACAACAGGATTTGTTGGCATAATAATTGTACTATAAATCGTTCAACTGTTCATATTTCCAACGGATTTTAGTAATATATGTACGTGTTCTACGAATTTCTCATTACTACTGGCATTCCCTATACTCCTTTTCTGTCGGTCGCAAAATCAGCATCATTTTCGGGGGTAATGTGTCTCAACTCCATATTTTTAATCACTCGATTGCTTTGATCTCTCGAGAATCACTGTAGAAACCGGCATTGTAGCCAGATCAGACATTTCCTTTATATTCTATGTATATTACTGACGTTTTCTTCTTTTAATATACCACGTCTCACTCTATTTTTTACATCTCCACAATCTATCCAATCCTAGTAACTTTCCCGGTATGCAAAGCTTTTTTCCAAAACAAAATGATTGAAGCTCTCTTTTTCTAAATATTTCATTTACAGCCACCGCAATAGCACGCATATTCTCATGTAACGTCGGTCTAAAATTCGATACGCTTCCCCTCCGTATCCTTTTGATGTCGTGGCTGCCGCCCACTACAACCGTTCTTTGTTCTTGCTACTGTCACGTACCCTGTTGCTACCGTATTCCCAATTAAAACATCTCTCCCCAGGCCACTGCGTGTTAAACCCTGCCGTTCAGTGCCCCGCTCGTCTTGGCCTCTATCGCTTCGTCAACCGCGACAACTTCCCGTTGCTGGGCGGCCTCCCCGCGCAGTGCGGAGTCGGTGGGCCGCTATCAGCGATGGCATCGGGGCTGCAGGCGGCCGCTGTGGACGGCGTCCGGCGCAGGAGTGGCGGACGGAACGGCGTTAGAGGCACGGCTGCGGGAGGCAACTGAGTTGACGGGATCAGATGGGGAGTCGGGAATAGGCGCAGCCCAATCGAGGCCGAAGAAAAAGGCAGTGATGGAGTTGGAAATAGGTCGGTGGGGGGGGGCGGTACTGCCTGTTCGACGGTTACGGTTGTAGACAGTGTTAGAGTGGAGATGCCTGCGTATGCAAACGGAGCGAGAGTACGTAGAAATAAAAAGAAGAGGCTGTGACGCCAGAGAGGATGTGATTCCATGAGCGGAGAGGTGATGACACAGTGAAATGTGATGTGGGGAAGGCGGCAAGGTGGTGACGCGTGAGACTGAAAAGAGAAGGTAGTGATAATGGACTGGAGAGGCGGGGAGAGGTATTGACGCCAGGACCCCAGACACAGTGGCAAAAGCAGGGAGGTCGTAGAAGTGGACCTGAAAGGCGATAGCAAAGGCGAGGTGTTGTGAAACGGACCTGAAGGCGACGGCAAAGGGCGGGGAGGTGGTGAAGCGGACCTGAAAGGCGACAGCAAAGGCAGGGAAATGATGAAAAGCAGGACGAAGAGCAATAGCAAAACGAGAGGTAGTGACGCAAGACTGAAGGTAGTGGAAAAAGGCAGGGGGGTAGTGACAACGCGAGACTGAGAGCAATAGCAGCAGCAGGGAGGTAATGAAACGGACCTGAAAGGCGACGGCAAAGGCGGGAAGTGGTGACGCGAGACTGAAGGCGATAGCAAAGGCGGGGAGAGTAATAGAAAAACGGACCTGAAAGGCGGCAGCAAAGGCAGGGAGGTAGAGTGAAGCAAGGACTGAGAGGCGATGAAAGCACAGGCAGGGGAGAGGTGGTGACCTGAGACTGAAGGTAGTGGCAAAGGCAGGGAGGGTGGTGACGCGAACTGAAGAGCGATGGCGAAGGCAGCTGGAGTAATGAAGAAACGGACCTGAAGGCGACAGCTTAAAAACTGAGGTGGTGAAGCCGGACTGAAAGGCGATAGCAAAAACGAGTAAGTAATGAAACAGACCCTGAAAGGCAGCAACAAAGGCAGGGAGGTAGTGAAAGCAGACCCTGAAAGAGCGACAGCAAAAGGCAGGAGTGGTGAAAGCGGGACTGAGCGATGGCAAAGGCGGGGAGGTGGTGACGCAAGACTGAAGGTAGTGGAAAAGGCGAGGAGAGTGGTGACGCGAGACTGAAGGCGATAGCAAAGGCAGGGAGGTAATAGAGCGGACCTGAAGGCGGCGAAACGGACCTGAGGCGGCGGCAAAGGCGGGAGGTGGTGAAGCGGGACTGAAGGCGTGGCAAAGGCGAGGTGGTGACGCAAGACTGAAGAGTAGTGGAAAAGGCAGGGAGGTAGTGACGCAGACTGAAGAGCAATGGCAAAGGCAGGAAATGAAACGGACCTGAAGAGCGACAGCAAGCGAGGAAAATTAGTGACATGAACCCCAAGAAAACGATGGCAAAGGCAGGTAGAGTAATGAAACGGACCTGAAGGCGACAGCAAGGAGCGAGAAGGTAGTGAAAGCGGACCTGAAGGCGACGGCAAAGGCAGGGAGTGGTGAAGCAGGACTGAAGGCGATGGCAAGGCGAGGAAGGTGGTGACACCAAGACTGAAGGTAGTGGAAAAGGCAGGGAGGTGGTGACGCGAGACTGAAGGCGATGGCAAAGGCGAGAGAGGTAATGAAACGGACCTGAAGCGGCGAAAACGGACCCCCTGAAGAGGCGGCGGCGCAAAGACGAGGAGGAGTGGTGGCGGGACTGAAGGCGATGGCAAAGGCAGAGGAGGTTGTGACGCAAGACTGAAGGTAGTGGAAAAAGGCGGGGAGAGGTGGTGACGCGGGCGAAGGCAATGGCAAAGGCAGGGAGGTAATGAAACGGACCTGAAGGCGACAGCAAGGGGCAGGGAGTGGTGACGCGAGACTGAAGGCAGATGGCAAAGACTGGGTAAGAGTATGGGAAACAGTCTGAAAGGCGACAGCAGCAAAGGCGGGGAGGTGGTGAAGCGGACCTGAAGGCGACGGCACCAAGGCGGGGAGGTGGTGAAGCGGGACTGAAGGCGATGGCAAAGGCGGGGGGAGGTGGTGACGCAAGACTGAAGGTAGTGGAAAAGGCAGGAGGTGAGCGCGAGACTGAAGGCGATGGCAAAGGCGAGGCCAATGAAACGGACCTGAAAGGCGGCGACATTGAGGAGGTGGTGAAGCTTCCGGGGACTGAAGGCGATGGCAAAGGCGAGGAGAGATGGTGACGCAAGACTGAAGGTAGTGGAAAAGGCGGGGAGGTGGTGACGCGAGAGATCTGAAGGCAATAAGCAAAAGGCAGGGAGAGTAATGAAGCAGACCTAGAAAACGACAACAGGTAGGGAAAGTAGTGAAGCAGACCTAGAAAGGCAGCGACAACAAAAGGCAGGGAGGTGGTGAAGCGGACCTGAAGGCGACGGCAAAGGCGGGGAGGTGAGATGGCGGGACTGAAGGAAGGCGATGGCAAAGGCGGGGGAGGTGGTGACGCAAGACTGAAGGTAGTGGGAAAAGGCAGGGAGGTAGTGACGCGAGACTGAAGGCGATAGCAAAGGCGGGTAGGTAATGAGAAACGGCCCTGAAGAGCGACGGCAAAGGCGGGAGGTGGTGAAGCGGACCTGAAAGCGACGGCAAAAAGGCAGGGAGGTGGTGAAGCGGGACTGAAAGGCGATAGCGCCAAGGCAGGTGGTGACACAGACGAAGGTAGTGAAGGCAGGGAGAGTGGTGACGCGAAGCTGAGCGATAACTTAAAGAGAAGCGGGTAGGTAATGAAACGGACCTGAAGGCGACGGCAAGGGCGGGGAGGTGGTGAAGCGGACCTGAAGGCGACGGCAAGGCGAGGGGAGGTGGTGAAGCGGGACTGAAGGCAGATGGCAAAGGCTGCGGGGAGGTGACACCAAGACTGAAGGTAGTGGAAAAGAAGGCAGAGGGAGGAGGGTGGTGACGCGAGACTGAAGGGCGATGGCAAAGGCGGGAGGTAATGAAACGGACCTGAAAGGCGGCGAAGCAAAGGCAGAGGGAGGTGGTGAAGAAAGGACTGAAGGCGATGGCAAAGGCGGGGAGGTGGTGACGCAAAGACTGAAGGTAGTGGAAAAACTGAAGTGTGGCTTGCAAGACTGAAAGGCAATAGCAAGAGCGGGGAGAGTAATAAACAGACCTAGAGAAGAAGTGGACCTGAAGGCGACGGCAAAGGCGGAGAGGTGGTGAAGCGGACCTGAAGGTGATGGCAAGAGTGGGGAGGAGGTGACGCGGATGCGGGGCGGTGATGTGAGCGGTGAGACGTTGACATGGGCGGAAAGGCGGTGACGCGGGCGGGAGTCGGCGTTGCGTGTTGGGAGGCGGTGACGAAGACGGTGAGGCGGGCACGCGTGTGGGGAGGCAGTGCCATGGGCCTGAAGGTCTGAAGGTGGTGATGGGAGCGGGGAGGCGGTGGCGAGGGCGAGTAGGTGGCCGGTGGGCGGGGAGTGACGTAAAGAGGAAGGCGATTGCAGTAGCAGTAACGGTAAAGAGGTCGGCCGTAGTGGGGCGCAGGCGCTATAAACCGGCGACATTTCCCAGATATTGCGGTGATATTGCCAAGGAGGGGGGCAGGGCCCAGCGGCCACCTGCGGGGCTCGTGGCCAGGAGCGTCCGGAGACTTAAAGTGGTAGCCCATCGTTCGCCATGACGGCCGACCGATGACTCTGTAACTTGCTTGTGAGATCGTTCAAAGCAAACACGTAGAAGAATTATTTTCTGCAGCTGGGGGAAAGTTGGGAAAGTAACATTCTTCATGTTCTGTGCGTATATGCTAGTAGTTCTGTATTAGGCAAAAGAAAACAATATTGTAGATAATGATGGCGAGGGAAACGTGTCATAATGTATATCTCCCTGGTGCAATGGCAACATCGACTTCAAAGTGGGAAAGAAGACGACATTCACTTAACAATGGCACACTATTCATGTCAATCTCAAGAGATACTTGTGAAAGCTTTTTACCTACTTTGGAAGAGTGGTGATCTTCTATTGAATATTATTTATGTTAAAAAGTAATACATTGCCTATTTCGTTTCATAACAATTGACTCGCCCAAGAGGGTGTTATACAAAACTGTGAACATGATCTTTGCAAAAGGTGTTGGAAGCCCCAACAATGTTATAGAATCTACATCCCCGAAATTTGGCGAGAACCTATAGAAATTTTGCTTCTAGAGAGTAGAATTAACCACAGTAAACTATTTTAAGATCACAGATTGTAAGTTCTGAAGAGTTTCTCGTAGGAATTGGTGATAAAGTGGGAAAACATATTTTCTTACGACAATACACCATCCTGGTAAGAGGTCTTAGCGTCTCTGATCGGTAGGTTCAAGTGTTCTAGTCCCGTCGGAGGCGGACTTTCGGCACCACAAATGCAGATAGGTCGAATTCAGACGCTGTCTGGAGGAGAATTCTAGCGACCGGCTGCTCTGATTGGTAGTCTTCCGTTTCTTTGATGAGTAGTAGGCGAATGCGGAAGTATTACCTTATCACGCGGGTCTTGGATTGTGCGAGATTTTACATTTTTCATATTCCCGCCCTCTCTTCTTACATACAAACACAGACACACACACACGCGCGCGCGCGCACACACACACACACACACACACACACACAAACACACACAAACACACACACACACACACACACACTACATGCACTTCACTTCCACGTGCGGATTCGCTGGTATAACGGTCAGCGTACCGGACTATTGTATGTATCCGAGTTTGTACTGTATCCGAGTGTGCGGGTTCAAACCCGATCGAAGCCGTGGATTTTTAAGGGCGAAAAAATCCTTCGTATGCCTTCCTTTGGAGGGGAAGTAAAGCCGGCTGTTCCATGTTGTAGATTTACTGCATGTAAAAGATCCTCAAGCCTAAAAGAAACCTCTGAGCAAAATTGAGATCCGTCTGTTTCGTCGCCCAAGATAATACCTCTTTTCTCCGCTAGGTGGTGAAAGGAGCGTAGCGAAATTTGCGTGGTTAGACGGTAGAGCGGGCCTTATGGCCCGAGTCTCGCCACGTAAAATAAAGCATTAAGGTAACTAACGTGTGTTGGGAGACCAGGCGGGAGCTTAAAGCTTGCTCCAGTTGTTGCGCTGTGCCGCTAGATGAGGTGCATGGAGGAGAGAAAACCCGTAAACCGACATGTGCTTGGCATCAGATCTCGCATTCCAGCAGGAAGCAACGCGGTCTCCTGGCTCTAACGTGCACTAACACGTTTCGGGAATAATTATGAAAGAAATTGACACGCCCGGAAACGCTAAATGCTCATTCGTGAATGCGCCCGTGTGTGTCCACGGGGAAGAAGCGGAGGGCTTTTGTACTTCCTCGTCATAAGGGGTATAATGCGATAGAACCATTGTAGTTGCAGTACCTTATTACACGAAATGAATAAAATTCTAGGAGTTCTTTACCAAATTTGCTTCATCGTGGCTCCAATTCCATCTGGCATTCTTGTTCCTGGCCATTTCCTTTCTCCGCTCTGGCTTCCTGGCTGTGTGGAGGAAGTGGCCTCTTGCAGCGAGGGCGAGCTCCTCCGAGGCGGACCGCGTTCCTCGGTTGTCGCAGCGCGGCACGCTCCACGCCCAAGTTTCCGCATTCCGCCTCCAGAGTGCGTCCTCGCACCCGCATCCTCCCTTGTCCCCTGCATTCTTTTGCAATCGCGCGGCTCTTGACTTTTCATTTTCTCTGTCCTCTAAAGGACGTGGCGAGATGAGATCATTTTTTCGCCTTTGGGACAACCGGTTACGGACCAGATTTCGGGAGGAGAAAGGCAAAGTTTCGTTTTCTCTTCCCCGATCTTATGTTGTGTACACAATGTGTGTAAAAGTAATTTAATAAATGATATAAGAGGTGCGAATATTCTGCAAATGATAGTTGATGAAGGTTCGGCTGAGGAACTTTAAATAACACAGAGGAACTTCAAAATCAGTTGTTTGTTTTGTGTGATTTTGCAAATTATGCATTGAAGTTGTAACCTATTTATACTTTCTCGTATACGTACATACGGAGTAATATACGTAGTACAGAGAAAGTTATGTAATGCTGCACGAAAAAAGGCGAATGTTCGGCAGAAACAAATTCATTCCTGGGCCGTGGTAACAAGAAAGTGTACAAATTTAGATGCTAAATTAAGAGAAAAATTCTCTAACACGTGGTAACACAATATAGTAACACAATATAGACTTAGTAACACAATATAGACTAGTAGAAATCCTGTCGCCCGCTTGCTTGAAAAGCCACCCACCTTGTTCTGCAACGACCTCTCTTTGCCCTACACTGCAGGTCGCCTTCCGTCCTTCACCGTCCGCCCAGACCTCGCCCTTCGGCTCTCGCCCTTCTCCCTTCTCTGGATCAACAGTGCTGCGAAGTAATTGAGCCGCGAATAAACAACTCCTGCGCTGACGACCTGCGAGCTTCGCGCGGCGTGCGGCGGGTTGCATATCAGCAGGCGAGTTTGCGCTTTGCTTTTGCCGTCGCCCCGCCACGCTCCGCCTCGCTACGCCACGCCACGCCCCTCAACGCTACGATGTTTGAGTTGACACCACTTGGGTGGGCTTGCTCTTCCTCGCAACCCGTACTTCCCACGTCGTCTCGTTTCACTTCAACGCCGCAAAAAGCTGGTCTCTATCTGCTTCAACCCGTTTTCACCCGATCCGATCCTCCCCTTTTCGTTCGAACGCGCTATGACCTGCAAATCGTTGCAATTCACACCGAATCCTTCCGAAAAACTCTACGCTTTCCTAGTCTCTCCGATCTACGCCACTTGGATCCGATTCGTTCCATATGTAAATTGTAGTGTTCTCCCACCAGGTTGTATACACCTATCTGCAGAATAATAAATATCTATCTAACTTGCATAGATTCATTATCATCAGTTCCGACTCGCTCCGATTCCCAATCTGTTCCGAACATTTGCATTCAAATCAAAATTAGCGGTTTCAACTGTCTCAACCCAATCCGACTTTAATAGCTATAATCCCCTTCCAAGCTTTGAAACGTTCCCGACTACTACGACCCTCGTTCCGACACACACACGCACGCGCGCGCGTGCGCGCGCACGCACACACACACACACACACGCGCGCGCGCGCGCGCACACAGACATGCGTGCGCGCGCACATCAGTGAAAATTGGTCCTCCTAATACTCTTCCCAATTCATTCTCGTTCTCGTTCCTATCTGATTCACTCTTCACTGGGAAGTAAAGCCGGCTGGGAAGTAAAGCCGGCTGTCCCATGTTAGTAGATTTACTGCATGTAAAAGATCCTCAAGCCTAAAAGAAGCCTCTGAGCTAAATTGAGATCCGCCTGTTTCGTCGCCCAAGATAATACCTCCTTTCTCCGCTAGGTGGTGAAAGCAAAATTTGCGTGGTTAGATGGAAGAGCGGGCCCGATGGCCCGAGTCTCGCCACGTAAAATAAGGCATTAACAAACAAACAAACTCTTATTCTCATATTCTTCGAATAAATAACTCTTGCCTTATCGTTCCCATCTGCTTCACTCTGCAACTGTTCTTTCTATCCTGTGCGTACGTGCTTCAAAACGCTCGATCACTCGCCTGACACGATAGGGAACAGCGGCTGGGGAAATCCCTCGCCGAACTCAAAGGATCTATTAGCTACCTCCTACGCCATCACTGAAGGCGAACTTTACGACGGGGAGATGTGGGGGGATTTCTATAGTATAGTATTGCTGATGATCGTTGTCAGTACTCTTAATACGTCCCTAATTTTGGCGTAGTCACCATGCGATCTTTAGTTACCATTTGGACAAAGTAGCTCCATTAAGGTGAACTAAAACGAATTAATGTTTTATCCTTCACATGCCGAGGGTGACCTCTAACAACTGGAAATGTCCGAAATACGAATTATACAGCAGATGCATTTTCTGAAACATAAATATTTCAGAACACTTTTACGCTCAAGTAACTACAAAGAAATCTATTTTATAATGATTTGCATGATATTTTATTTTTATCCGCCCAGTAATTCAACTTTTTCCTCTTCAGCGTAAAACTGCAGTACTCCATTTCATTTACATAAGGTTCTGTGTATGCTACTACTTGTACCACAATTTACTTTTCTTGGCTCATGGGCATTGCATCGCTTCTCCAAGAAGTTGGGTACATGAAACAGTTGGGACAGTAGTCATCAATAAAGCCGATTCAGGTGGTCCATGAACTCCTGCTGGATCTGGTTAAAAATATATTGATAATAATAATATATTGATATATTGGTAATTTCCACAACCTTTAGTGAAATGTTGACATATCTCGCAGGAGAAGAAAATTTAATAAACTATCGCATCCCTCGAAATAACAAAATTCCTGCAGAATTCGCAGAATTCCTGGATACTACATGCCATCGCAAAACTAAGTACTTGTTTTGTCGTAAGTATAAATTGTAATCAAGATTATACGAGGGTTGGGGCAACAGTCATGGCAAGTAGTTTTTTGTGAGAATACGAATACCAATAGAAAATGTGAAATATACACATGAAATGGCAAAGTTTAAACTAAGTGTAAGGGCATTTAACGACACGCCAAAATTGTGTTTCTCATATTTAGTGAGGCATTTGAAATAACAGTACTGGTTTCATGTTGCAAAGCATTTTAGCATACACGAGTTGATAACGTTCCAAAAACATTAGATACCCATTCTAAAGACTCGATTAGGCAGATGCTCGATGAGTGTACGTGTGACATCTGTGCGCACGCTCACAGGTCTTCACGTGCGTCGCTGATCACTAGTTGCTACGCGTCCTCGCAGAACCTCTCCCGCGCATCTCGCGTCTGTCCGGTACGGAAAGGTATTATTCCCAAGAGCTGCCACCACCTCCCTGTGAAATTTTCGAGAATTTTTCTCGTGCAGAACGGCTGTCTTAGAGCATGAGGCTGAAGGAAACATGCTACAGGCATTTCGCACGGCGGTAAACGATAAACTGTTTATACGTTACTCTCTGTGCTAATAGAGACACTCAGACATAGCTGTTGATGTGAACACATCCTAATGTAACATTTCCTTCACCATAGAAATGAAATTATGCGATCCGATTACATTTATTTAAAAAAAAACAGTTGCCATGACTTCTTCCCCAACTCTCGTATATGTGTGTATAGTGAGTGTGTATAAACCCAAAATCCAGCTATGATGTGAAAAATGACTACGAAAATGTTAATTGATTATAATTATTTTGATGAATTATGCCATTAAGCTAAGGTGGGATTGCAGGATATCTTGATGTAGCTCGCTAATACATTCATGCAGTGATCTTGGTAAATACAAAATATTTCAATTGCATTTTAAGAAACATGTCTAACTCTGTTAACCAACTGCATAGTAATTATATTGTTACAGAATTTTAAACCTATCTTATTTAACTAGTCTTGAAAAATAAGTATTGAACGACATGAAAGTATTTTGGGGATTTCGCTATTCCATACACTGCATATTTAGTTTTCTGTTACAACTTTTCTACATCTCTTCCTTTTGTACGATGATTTTGCAGGATCCAGCAAGTATTATTGTATGATTTCTGATCTTATAATGCAACAGAATAATAGCGCATAAATTATTTAAAAACAATATTAATTAAACATTAATAATTAGCAGTCTTGTATAAATTTCACTGACGATGCAAACTATTCTCACACGACTACAAACTTCACGAACATCACAAGAATTGTATAGAGTTAATTGCTATATTTCCCTGATCGTGGTTGGATCGCAACGTAAACGAACGAGAATCTTGATAAATGTTTCATTAGCGTTCTAAATTCGTTTCGTGACGCAACATCTATTCCGAGATCCGAGCATCTCGTAACGAGCGCATCTTGTTTGTTTGAATCCGCGTCGGAATACGGAAACACTCGCTGCTTTACAAACTCCGGGCATCATCTCGCTTCCGAGAAAAGCTGCCGATGCCGCGCGGGACGTTAACGACTCGCGCTGTTTGCGAGGCGGGAACAGTGGCGCGCCCACATGAAAGAGCGAAAGAAGCTCTCGGCGAGCCCACCGGCGCGGCGCGGCGCGGCGCGGCGCGGCGCGGCGCGGCGCGGCGCTGCTACCTCTGGGGCAGGGGTGCGCAAACGGCGGAGCCACGCCCACAGGCGGGCGGGCGGTCAGTTCGACGATTGTTTCTGTTATGATCTCTAGGGAACGAAGGGACACACGGTTTGCCAACAATGTTCATGTAAAAGGGAGGACACTCGCTAAGCAGGAAAAAGATATACACATATTTTTATAAATATTTAATTCCGACTAACATCAGCTCTATTTGTTTCTTCTCTCGATTTGCGATTCAAGTGAAGGGATTCGTTCACCAAATGCAGAAGATGGTCTGAGCGTTTTTTTTTCAATTTTAGTTCCTAGACAGAGACACTATTATGCATGCAAGGTTCAGAAAAAGAATATAAATGTTTTCTATTCTAAATTAAACAATAAACGATACAACGGAACAGATGTTAGTCATATGATAAAATAAGTGACAATAAATGTAAAAACATATTGAAAGGAGGATATTTAAAATGCAAAGGAGGACGAGAGGACAAGTAAATTGAAACCTTATTTTACGTGGCGAGACTCAGGTCATGAGGCCTGCTCTTCCGTCTGACCACGAACATTTCGCTATGCTCCTTTCACCAACTAGGGGAGAAAGAAAGTATTACGTGGGCGGAGAAACAGGCGATTTGAATTTAGCTCAGAGGCATCATTTAGGCTTGAGGATCTTTTACATGCAGTAAATCTACTAACATGGGACAGTCGGCTTTACTTCCCCTCCGAAGGAAGGCGTACAAATGATTTTTTCTTCAAAATTAACCTTCAATATCCACTGCTTCAATCGCGTTTGAACCCGTGACCATGGGTATAGCAGTCCAAAACGCTTACAATCATCCAATAACGTTACATCATCGCAAACACAATTGCCACCATACAGGACTGTCCTCCAAGAGGGAGGACGGTTGGCAACTCTAGTTTGAACGGAAATTAATTACACAATGACATTACAGTGACGCATCCAACGAGGTAATGTTCACGTGACTAGTCTCGCCCCGAAGCCGAAGACACGTATTCACAAATATAAGTTTTAACAGTTTTCTATAGTAACAAGTCATTCAATATCTCAATTGAACACGTTAGAAATAGGTAGAAATTTAGAATCAAAGGGAACTTTTAAATTTAGCATAAATTAACAATTATGTATAATATATATATATATATATATATATATATATATATATATATATATATATATATATATATATATATATACACGACACCTATACCCCTACCTGAAAGACTAAAACACCCTGATTGCGCCACTGTTTATTATTTAATGTCTGATTTACATTGCCTTCGGACCTCTGTGATCTTCGTCACGATGCGATGAATTGTGTGCGTTATCCTGGTGAAGCGAATTCTCGCCGAAGAAGACAAATGACACTCTCTGTGGTGATATAACTTTCAACGCACGCGACCAAGATACCCCACTAGCTTAACACTGAAGAACTAAAGTTCCCTACCAAAGAGAAGTGAACGTTAGGTTCTTGGCGCTGACTGAGCGACACTCAACAGTTCATAATTCCCTTCGAATTGTCGTGCGGTTGGGTGTCACATTCTGTACCTGACCCCTAGATTCTCGCACCACATTTTAGCAAATTGGGTGGACATTCTATCGTAAGGCAGTACTGGTAAGTCTTATCATTTTGTATTGCGTATATTATCTGTATTTTATCATTTTCTAGATTCAGAGATCTCCGAATTGTATTTCACAGTAACGGTGATACCTCGCGTCGCGAGACCGAATAAGTTTTTGAATGACCTACATTTATCGAATAGAATGCACTTTTGGAGAATCGACCTAATGGCCGCAATCTCGAAATCTTAACATGACTATCACATTTGTTTTGTGATGAAATG
The DNA here is from genome assembly GCA_011170035.1 of Teleogryllus occipitalis. NCBI lineage: Eukaryota > Metazoa > Arthropoda > Insecta > Orthoptera > Gryllidae > Teleogryllus > Teleogryllus occipitalis. Next base: position 37,974 of record BLKR01010762.1, read on the forward strand.
ATGATGATGGTGATGAAAAACTGCTTAATGAATTTGAAGATAGAGAAGGTGATAGAATGAGAGGCTGTGGAATGGGAAGAATCCCAAACAAACTGCTACATCATTTGATCCAAATCCTTTAAAGCAAAGTAAATGGCAGATGGAGCCAGACTCAGTTTTATTTGCAGGAGATAATACGCATGTATAGAAGCATTCACGTTTACTTTGCCTCATAGCACGGAAATTATTTCTTGTCGCACGGATTTTGATATAGTGTGAAGAACCTTATCATTTGTTAATAGACACTTGCTGTTTGGGGCCGACCTGGATGGCCGAGATGGCTAAGAGCGAGTACTGACTCAGCTCTTCGGTCCGAAGGGTCGCGGGTTCGAGTCCCGCCTTGGGCATGGTTGTTTGTCCCTTGACTTTGTAGGTGTTGTCGCGGAGGGCCTCGCGTTCTGCTGGCCCCAGATCAGAGGAGCCCGCAAGTGTGTTTGTCTAGTGCATGGTCGAATATGGGTCCCGTCGGGACGTAAAGGGTAACCGGCTGTTGGCTGGAAAAAAGCCCTACAAAAAAAAAAAAAAAAAAATCGAACCTTGACACACCTAACCACAATATCGAAGTGGCCGATTACCGTCGCGTCAGGTAAACAAATCCGTTAGTGAACATGCTGTTTGGTGTTAGACGAAGTCATGCGTACAGCAACCTCAGTTTAGAAATAATGTGAACGGTGTAAGTATTAAAATGGTATTTTAGTTTCCGAGTAGAAGAATGTTACATCGACAATCGCATCTCAAAAATCACTTAATTATCGCATCTCAAAAATCACCAGTGGCGGTATTTCTGTGCTTGCGTTCCGACTAGGTGATCTTTATTAAGTATTAATTAACCATCAGTAACATAGAGAAGAAAAATAGGAAGGCGGGAATAGAGAATGAGGTCGAAATATCACGTCACACAATCAGACCTTGACACACCTAACCACAAAATCGAAGTGGCTGATTCCCGTCGCGTCAGGTAAACAAATCCGTTAGTGAACGAATCTATTGCTACAGATGTTTGAGTCAAACTAAGCTTTCTGCATGAAAAAATACGGAAATACTCAAATGTTTTAATGCAGAAATTGTGCAGTCTGGACTGACGTTTTCTTTACGTCCAATCTGCATGAAAACTGTACCGTGTATACCTGCTTTAAGATGTATGCGCCTTATAGTTTCGTGATGGCTAGGCATCCGCGCCTGGCTTTAACGGAATCATGGCTGGAGCTGCCAAAAAGTCAGTCAACACGATGTACACACACCTGATAGTTTCAATTCGGACGTGGATGCGAGACACACGTATATAGTTGTGATTTATGGAGTATTGAAGCTCTCAAAACCAACACATATCTCTTTCAACTCTCTTCCTTCCATCACTATTCTTCTATCCCTTCATACCCTCCCCATAAATCACAACCCCCTCCATTCCCCCCTCCAAGCTAGCCCAGATGTCCCTTCCCCCCTCCAAGCTAGCCCAGATGTCCCTTCCCCCTCCAAGCTAGCCCAGATGTGCCTCGGTAATCTACAGAATTACAGGTGATTATGGAAAATCAAAGCGTGGATGGGATACGAGTGGCTTCCCTATCCGAGGAGAGGAAGGTTTACGATCAGAAAAAATTGCCCCCAGGTAATAGAGGAAGGGTGACGGGTGTCAGAGTCCCAAAAATCTGCGCTGAGGGAGTCTAGCACGGACGGGGAATCGCTGAAAGAGCCTCACCGTCCAAATAAAGAACTAAAAAATAAACATCTATTGGCTAATCCAACAAAGTGACGATTGAATATATTACTTTTGGCAACTGATTTCCAAGTTGATCCAAATTCGTCTAAGTCTGGTTATTTGAATGATTTTAATTTAATTTGTCGTTGGCTATTAATGTGCGTGTCAGTCGAGAATTGCTTTACTTTTAAATTATTGTTAAATGTGTCTCAACAATACGGGAACTGTTGTAATGAGAGTGCACTAGGAAAGTTTCTCCGAGGTGAGCCGAAACAAATGAGTAAGTACTCCAGAGCAATTGCTCACGAGTAGAAGTAAGAACTACTAATTCTGATAAGTAATTGCTTATTTTCATATGAATAAAAAGTTTCGTGAAACTTGGAGCATTTACTTCTCTCTCTGAGTAATTGCTCTCTAACTGATCTATTACGATTGGTCGATTTTCGTGTTTTGTTTGGCTACGTAACCGCGCGGCGCGTGCTTGTTCATGTCGACTGTGTTAGATGAAGTGGTGCAGTTGGCGAGCATTGTTGGCGTGCAGTCTTCATTCATTCATTCATTCATTCATTCATTCATTCACTTCCTAAAAGCACACAACCAGCTCTCGGCAGTTGTGTATAACCTCTTTCTATCCATTCAGTACGATTTGAATCACCTACAGAGTTTGCGCCGAAAATTCGAAGTAAATGCTTCGCACTAGATGCAAATTCACGATTTTATTCATAAGAAAAGTAAGCAATTGCATCTCGGCCGAGCAGTTACTCACCAATGAAGAAATTGCTCAAGATAAGAACAATTACTCACGGACATTATAATTTGAAGCAATCGCTTTGAAAACTCGAGAAAGAAGTAATAGCTTATTTTCATTCATATCACTCAAGGTCTCCTTCTAAATTTTGCATTTATGTTGGTAGCAACTATATTACTGGCAAAAACGTGAAGGAGACCCTTCCAGCATCTGTTACGTTTGTGTTAAGTACTCTATTTACATTTTCTTTTGTTACAAGCTAGAACTCTCGCTACCCACATAATTTCTGTTGCTAGCACTCGCACCGGCAAGGTGCCACTCCGGAGAGCACTTTCCTGGAGCACCGTATCTCGCCATCAAAAATGTTTTTTAGTCAGCCACTAGTTTAGACAGCTACTTTTAGGGAATGCGCAACGTGATAAAAGTTCAATTTTTAACAAGAGGTAAAAGTGAGACGATGTTCAAATGTTCAGATACAACTGAATGCAACAAAGGAAACAAAATACTTTCATCTGAGCGAGTCATATACTACTGATCTTCATTTATCATTAATGATTTGTACACTTGAATGAAAATGAGTCAGTAAGGCTTAAAAAATAGTGTATGACACATGCAGTAAAAATATTATTTTGCTCATAGGCTTGCGCCACTCTATCAGCCACTTAGACACTTGTCGCAACCTTTCGTGCTCGCAAAATAAAATGTCACTTGAACCACTCGTAACGTAAATAATTATTGTGCCTCCTGACATTAAAAGAGTAAATTAAAGGATTACGTCAAATAGTCGTATTTGGAGAGGTGATTCAAGGCATTAACTGATGTCACATGCAGTGCCTCTGACCGGAAGGGCCTAGGTGCGAGACCTGAAGGTGGTAGGATTTTCGAAATTGGCTAGTTAGCTGGATCGAATTCAGCCACTGTCTGGAGGAGAATTCTAGCGGCCGTTTGCCATGATCAGTAGTTTTCCTTAGTTACTCCAATCAATAACAGACGAATGCCGGAGCAGTACCATAACAAACGGACCACGGATCGCACGCTGTCTTTCTTTTCTCTTCCTTGTCTTATTTTCACCCTTTACTTACACATACATTTAAATACACTACACTACCACACATGCCGGGAGACCGGTCTGGAGCTTAGAGCTTGACCCGGCTGGGGCGGTGCCCCGCTGGTGGGAGATACTTGGTTGTGGGAATCTCGGTTAGCCGACGGTAGGTTGACGCTAGATCTCACCATCCAGCGGGGGATCATCGCCATCTCCGGCGATAAAACATACTTACACTTCCATACACTACACTACCACACTTCTAGAGATCAACCGGGACCTTAGAGCTCGCCCCAGCTAGGGCGGTTCCACGCTGGTAGGAGATTCGTAGTTGGGGAAATCCCCGCAAGCCGATATAGGTCGCCGCCGAACCTCACCATCGAACAAGGAAAGGTCTACCTCCGGCAATAAAAAACACGTACTATACATACGTAATATACATACATGCGCGCGGTCCGTGGCCCGTTTGTTATGGTACTCCTCCAGCATTCGTCTGTTAATAATTGGAGTAACCAAGGAAAACTGCTGACCTTACGGTTACTGACCTTAGCAGTTGACGCATCCGGAATCACTAATCAACCAATCTAAAAGTGGCATTTCCCTCTCGCCCTCGTGCCGGCGCTGGCCCGGGGCGCGTGGGCCTTGGGTGGCATTGGCGGCGGCGGCGGCGCGCGGATCGGGTTTGGGCGCCCTGCCGCGGAGGCGGACAGCGTCGGATGCGGCTAAACTTAGCGTGCGGCGCAACAAGCCTCGAAAGAGGCGGGGCGCCGGGCTGGGCGGGGCGCAGAGAGGGCGGTATTGTGTGGCGCAGCCCCTTCCCGTCCCGTCCCGTCCCAATCCGCCGGGCGGGACGGCGCCTCCAGACCCGCGCGGCGAAATGGAGATGAAAGCGCGGAGGCGGGATTTCATGATCTCCGCGTAATGTGATAGAAGTGATGTTATAAGAAAAAATAATCAAAATTAATGAAAAGAAAAGGACGAAATTAATAATAATATCCGTCACAGCTGGGTCATTGAGAGCATTGCCATGGTCTCTGCTGAGAATCTGACAGGGTCGCTCTAGGGGTTCCAGTTTCAATTGGCGGCTTTTCGACAGTAGCTGAATAGCTAGATCGATTGATTGATAGATTGATTTGTTCGTGTTTCCGGGCGCGTCAACTGCTTTGGTCATTAGTCCTGTTAGTGTAGTGCATGTGTTTTTCTCGGGAGATGGCGGTGACCTTCACTCGCTGGATGGCGAGATCCGGCGCCGTCCTACCGACGGCTAGTGGGGTTTTCCCCAACCAGGACTCTCCCACCAGCACCGCCCCTGCCGGGACAAGCTCTAATCCCCCGACCGGTCTCCCGAAATATGTGGTAATGTAGTGCTTGTTAGTGTAAGTGTGTGTGTGTGTGTGTTAAGGGGAGAGGATAGGACAAGGAAGAGGAAGGACAGATCGCGCGCGGCCCGTGGCCCGTTTGTTAGGGTACTGCTCCGGCATTCGCCTGGTGTTGATCGGAGAAACCACGGAAAACTACCGATCAGAGCAGCCGGCCGCTAGAATTCTCCTCCAAACAGCGACTGTATTCGACATAGCTGAAAAGCTAGTGTCGAAAATCCTGCCGCCGTCAGGACTCGAACCTAGGACCTCCCGGTCAGAGGTGCTGCAGTGACATCAGTGAACGCTCCCGGTAGCTAGATCAAATTTAACTACACTCTACATGAGAGTTTTAGATGCTGGCTCCTCTGATCGTCTCTCCGATCAATAGCAGTAAATGTCAGAGCAGTAACCTAACAAAAGCGTAACGAACCGCGCGCTATCTTCCCTTCCCCACGCCGGTTTAGATGATTCAGGGCATCAATATTTACACATCTTATCAGTTACTCATTTCACTGCAGTGCCTCTGATCGGGAGGTCATGGGATTCGGGTCCCGAAAGTAACAGAATTTTCTACACTAGCTAGATAGCTGGAGTCAAATTCAGCCACCGTCTGAAGAACAATTCTAACGGCCGGCTGACCTGACCGAGGTAGTTTCACGTGATTTTTCCGATTAACACCTGGCGAATGCGGTGCAGTTCCCAAACAAATTGAATAACAATTTGCAGAATAGTCTCCTAAATTATTTCAGTAGTATGCATACCTATTGCGGCTCTCACACGCAATCAATCCTTATAAATGAGGTCTCTAAAGAAAGAGAATTTTACGGAGACGTGACGAATGGGACTTTGACGTTACAAATATGAAGAATTTGTTTGAAAAAAGTAATCTAAATATTCATGTCAAGAACAACCCGCAACAGTCGGCCGCATTTTTAATCTTTATCGTTAAATACGAATCTCCTAAACCAAGCGTTTTAGGGCCTTAAAAACTAAAATTTTGAGGCAGAAGGCTTCAAAGAAACGTTCCTCATACCGTAGTCTACAGGATAAGAATTGAACATTATATACATTTTTGCTGATTCGACGCTCCTCGATTCTACCCTGCCTGTTCAGAGCCTGTAGAATCTGCAACTGTATCTGAAATTAAACTAAGTAATTGATATTCTACGCAAATGAATTACACTGGTGTACCTCTCTGCTCGGTAATGACGTTAAATAAGAATATGTATTTTGTATTGACTAGTATGAATTAAATTGATATAAATTACATGGAGACACATAGACCGAGTGATGAAGGATAAGGGGAAAAGATATATTAAAGAGTTAATATCGAAATGGAAGAATCGGAAAGAGGGTGGGATTTAACATGTAAGAGTTCTTGCACGGTTACGCTAATATTGGTTTAATTCTTAATAGCAATTTCTATTTGAGCAAATATATATTATTTTTAATTAATCTTAAAATTCTAAACTTTAAGAATATTGTGTGAGTGCACGTAAATTATTTTTTAACGTGCTCTCACACTCAAGGGATTAAGAATTTACTTTGCAACGTTGCTTCTAGGAAAATAATTCTACAAACGACGCTTTCATTACGGTTTCCTGAACCTCACTTTTACGTTGCACGCCAACTCGTGCTATGCCCGAGTGCCCCCGCGTAGAGGCTGACACAGCACGGGGCAGGGTGCGAGGGCGGTAAGGCGGCCCAAGAGAGCACTCGAGGCGTCAGATTAAAAGCAAACAAAAACCGTCGCGGCGGTGGTGGCGCCTCGCGCGGTCGCCGCTTGTAGTAGTGATGTTCGTAACGGCATGGGCGGTAATTGGATTCCTTGGTCGGCGTTAAGTGCCTGGATATCCCAGTGAAATTGCATGTTTCGGGAGCGGTGCAGAGGACGCAGAACCGCAAAAATCTGAGAGACCTACGCGCGTTCAGGGGAACCTGCGGTAAAGGATTCGTGGGAGGGCCTGGCTGTTTGGCCACGAAGGGACTAGTGTTGACACTGCTGGAGAAGTACCTTCGGAGGAAATGGGGTAGGACTTTACGCGTTTTTTTACTCCGAGGCGAAAGAGGTGTAAGGGTATTTTCCGCCAGAGACATGTTTTGAAGAATAACTCTGAGCTGTCCTTCGGTATAGAGAGCTCGTGTGAAAAAGTGAGAGAAGAACAAAGATCAGACGCCACGATGGAAACGATGTAGGAAGAAACATGCAAACAAGAGAGAAAACGAGCGGATGGTGGATAGGGGAGAAAGAAACACTGCAGTGTGCTGAGTCAGGAGGAAGTCACAAGAGAGGTGGCATAAAAAAGGGAAGAATATAACGTAAGTGGTGGAGCCATTGAAACTTTATTTCATTAGTTGTTTATCAGAAAGATTAAATACGGTGATATATTGTAACTGCTTCGGGGTACACATTGCTCAGTCGTTCTTAAATCCTTAACAGACTATATGACGTTTCTAAACGCGAGCTTCGGACATATTATTGCAACACATCGGCCGATCATCTGTTCTAAGACAGCTTTTTCCGTCACAACACATCAGTTTCACAGAAGGTCCATGGATAAAAAATAAAGAGTGATTTTCGTGTCAATTTTTCGGCCTAATGTCATGAAGAGATAATTCTATCTCTTTTTATTACATTAACTTTAGTTCCAGAAACATGAAAATACATTCTGTAAAGGCTTTTTTAACTCTAAAAGTGTATTGAACTAGTCCATCAACGTCTGGCATCTGTTCCTCAAAAATGTGAAATGGATTTGACATAATTAATCGGAATTAGCTGGAATATGTGTGTAGGTACTGAATATTGTAAATAATGTGAATACGTATTCTCCAAAGGTATTTGAAGACACATTTTAGTACCTTATAGTGGTGCAACCAGGATTTCTAGGGGAGTGAGGGGGTCTATAGGTGTAGTAACTAGTTGATTTGGTGTTTTTTTTAAATTGAACGATACAAAAGCGAAAGTACGATGTAATATTTAGAAAATGTTAAAATAAAAAAACACTTATAATATCAGTTTTCCGAATAAAATTACATTACTCACTTTAAAACGGAATATTTTGCCTACCTTTTGAAATAATCAACGGGTTACACGGAAAAGGCCTGTTAATGGAAAAAAACGTTTCAACAGACAAACAGTCACGGGGCGATGTTGCATTGCAAGCAGGCTTCATAGTTGTTTCATTTATTCTTTGAAAATCAATTGTTTTATTAAAATTTATTACTCAATAGTTGAGCAGCTGTCGCTTCGGATCATTATTTGACATTAAATACCGTCAGGCAACTCATTATAAAATAATAATATGCAAGATGTGTTTACAGATAGCGGGTAGTGTGATGAGAGATGCTGCGCATAGTGATTAGTGTCACTGACTTTTTTGAATTGGAGCTGGGAGAGGCTATTTAAGAGTGAGCGATGCCAGAGCATTTTGTCGCGCCGTCGAACGGGGTTCGGTGGCAATTAGAAGCATGCGGTGGGCGCCCCCACCGCCAATTACGCGCCGCTCCGGCACCGCCCCACCCCGCCCCGCCCCCTGCTCGCCCCAGACACCCGCCCACACGTTCATGTCCGGTCCCGGCACATGCCCCGACATCGCTTCGCGTCGTCCGGGTAGGTCCCCTGGCAGGCCTCCTGCCATGCTTCCCTACACGGCCCCTACCTCACCCATACCACGCCACCACGCCCACGCCCTCCTGTCACCCTCTGCCAGGCTCTCTATCACGCCCCCACTACCACGTCCCCCCACTACCACGCACCCCACTACCACGCCCCCACTACCACGCCCCCACTACCACGCCCCCACT
>BLKR01010763.1:0-46658 GCA_011170035.1 Teleogryllus occipitalis
TGACGCTCCCGGAAACACGAAAAAATCAATCACTGCAAATGAAAAGTATATTCATGATCTGCCATTTTTCAGTCATAATATTCGGTATTTAATCAACAATCTTCTATTTTGAGGAAGTTTGTAAGTCCATATTTGCGTGTTGTTAGTGCTTAATTCCCATAAAATTTTGAATATTTTTTGTTCTTTTGTGTGAGAAAATTCCCTACAAACTAACTATACGAGTTTGTCTTATGTACCTTTTGTTGATAAATCTGTTAATTCCTCATGTATACATACGGGTTGTATTAATTGCATAATGTAACGAAACGTAAGAATAATGTAATTCGAGGAAACCGTAGTTTCTGGCCACAACTACACTAACCAACGAATTCAGTTTTCCTTCCAAACAGAAGAGACCTTTCAAAACCCTAAACAAGACGCTGAACTACGTTATGGCCGTAGCCAAAAAAATCATTTCCGATTTGCAGCCATTCAGCCACTTTGCCAACTCCGAAATAGCTGCTTTGACATTAATCAGTTAAAATTTCAAGTAGGAGAGTTCGTTTTTCAAAATGACCGTTTTCATGCTTCCAAAGTTTTTCTTTCCACAGGTGGAGAATGCGACTCAACAGGTGACTTCCTAGACTCAAAGCCTGAAATTGGTAATGGCCCATCCTCACACAGAGGGAACCACACAACCCTGAGGATAGCGAGGGCGCAAGCACGCAAGAGTCCGGTGCACAAGGAGCAGTCAGGGAAAAAGAAGCTGAAGGCCGCAAAGCGTGTGCACAAGCAGTCCGCCTCTGGGGGCAGCTTCTCTGAGAGTGGCTGTGACGTTGGGGCTGAGCAGAAAGAGGAAGGGCGTAAAGAACATAAAAGTTCCAGGAGAAGGCACACGCGGATCAAAAGCGCTGATAAGTCTTATCAATGTTCTCAGTGCCAAAAGAACTTTACATGCAGAAGAAATATAATGATACACTTGCGGATCCACAGCGGTGAGCGCCCTCATCAATGTTCCGTCTGCCAAAAGAGTTTCACAGATAGCAGTTCAGTAGTTAGGCACATGCGCATCCACAGCGGTGAGCGCCCTCATAAATGTTCCTTGTGCCAAAAGAGTTTCACAGATAAGAGTACTTTAGTTAACCACACGCGGATCCACAGTAGTGAACGCCCTTATAAATGTTCCCTCTGCGAAAAGTGTTTCACAGTGAAAGGTAGTTTAGTTAACCACATGCGGATCCACAGCTGTGAGCGCCCTTATCAATGTTCCGACTGCCAAGAGAGTTTCAGATTGAACAGTCATTTGGTTAGACACATTCGGATCCACAGCGGTGAACGCCCTTATAAATGTTCCCTCTGCGAAAAGTGTTTCACAGAGAAATGTAGTTTAGTTAACCACATGCGGATCCACAGCGGTGAGCGCCGATATCAATGTTCCGACTGCCACAAGAGTTTCAGAGTGAACGGTAATTTGGTTAGACACATTCGGATCCACAGCGGTGAACGCCCTTATAAATGTTCCTTCTGCGATAAGAGATTTACAGATAGAAGTGATTTAGTTAATCACATGAGGATCCACAGTGGTTAAACCCTTATAAATGTTCCGTCTGCGAAAAGTGTTTCACAGAGAGAGGTAGTTTAGTTAACCACATGCGAATCCACAGCGGTGAGCGCCCTTATGAATGCCCGGTGTGCCAGATGGGATTAAAAAATAACAATGATTTACTTAAGCACGTGTGGATCCACAGCTATGAATGTTCCGTCTGCGGAAAGATTCACAGTAATGATTGCCAAGAGCTCACAGAAGATAAATAACGGGCACATGCACAATATTGAACAATCGGCAGTTCATCAGCTGGAAAAGCTTAAAACGGAGAGCGGTGCTAAACACATAGGCAGTGTAGAAAGCGGCGAGAACAGATTTTCCCGTTGAAGTCATTCACCTGGGCCACGCCGATACAGCGACAATGTTGAACTCGTGGCTCATTGCAAAGTCGCAAGCCTTTCACCACTGAGATCCGGGTTCGATTCCCGTCGAATCTCATGTGAAATTTGTTCCAACAAAACGAGCCTGGCTGCTTCACAAGTGGGCTGGGGTCCAACCCCTGTGAAGTGTTCTAAACCCTACCTCTATCCTTATTCCTTTCTAATTCTGACCGCTGGGTAGTGACGCAGGAGCGCGCGGTAGGAGGCGCGTACGCGGAGATGCTACCTGGCTGTTCTCTTGACAACCGACTACGACGAGACGCAACAGACAATGTTAACGGAGGATTACTCCATAAAACAAGCGCAGTAATGGGAGGATACTCCGAGAAGCGCAAAAGCGCTCAACGCCCCCCGCTTAGAGACGGTGTTGCGTCGAAGTAGACGCAACAAATTTAAAAAATGTATGTGAGCGCCTGCTTTCGCAGGAGATTGCCGAGAGACGTAATTTACTTTCAGGTGGGGCATTCTGTGCCAAAACGGAGAAAATTAAACTTAACATTTTTCTTGTCCTGAAAATTTTTAAACTCCCTTCATTTTTGTATCCTTAGTTGCTTTTAAATAAACTGCAGACAAACTGACGAGACCCGTGTGTCTTTTAAATCGTCAGTAAATTTATTCTCTCCGAAGTTGATGTTTTAAAATTTTTGTAGGCAAAACCGTAATGTAGTGCGGATGCTCTTAGATTCCTGAAATAAGAAGATAACATTAACTAGAAAATCTAAACCCTTCCGCGTGGGATGTTGAACCTGTGCCACGTCATTCTAATGCGGACAAGGGAAAGGGGCTGGCCTACCTGCCCGCGGAGGCCGGCAAGTGGCTGGGCGCACGTGGGTTGCGCCGGCAAGTGGCTGGGCGCACGTGGCAGCCGTGGGGGAGTTTCGCAGGCGACAGTGCATTTGGCATGCCTCATTCAGCTGGACACTTGCTTTTGCTTAGTGAAATATTTGTTTAGACAAAAATGATATAGCAGGAGAAAATAAATATTCAGTATCTACACAATATATGATATAATATATTATATATTTATTCATAAAAACAGTTAATTAAACTAAAAAAAAAGATTATTAAACAATTATTGTTAAGCTAACTTATACAAAATTGGTGCATACAAATGCGCAAATCTTAGTAATTTTCTTTGGTGTGGTATTCTTTAAAACAATTCTCCACACACAATCCCACTTTACAGTCTGGACACCAGTAACAAGGTTCTCGTCTTTTTCCCTTGCTCTGGCAAACAATGCACTGTTTCTGTGGTCTTACTTTATTGCCCACAGGAGGAATTTTTTCTATGAAGTGTCTCCCTGTAAGATGTTGTACATTGTTTTCTAATGCAATAGGCCCTTTTTTCCTCTCTGTCAAGTGTGCCAAAAATAATTTCTCTGCCAGATCCACACGAAATTTAAGTGTATCAATTTTATCATTTGGATTGTTAGCTTTCCAGATAATTAAAGAATTTAACACAGTCACATTCAGTAATCTCTTGAACATTTTTACGTTCCATTTTTTTGTCTTCTTCCTTTCCATTAAATATGTTTGCAGATATTGATCTTTTAGGTCTGCTCCTCCCATGGACTTATTGTAATCTATAACACAAATTGGCTTCTGCACATCTTTTTTAGATTTTGTTTTAACTGATTTAAATTCGTTTTTGTGAATTTACTAGTACTAGTACAAGAATTTACAAGTACTAATCATTGTTACAGGGTTTTTTTGTCCATCCATTTTATTATTGATAAAGAACCTGAACACTGAGCAACATGTTCACCGCGTTTCAATTTCGTTTCTTTCACGTACTTGGGAACATTCTTTCTATTTAATCGAAGAGTTCCTACGCAATCCGTATGGTGGTTCTTCAGTGTTGCTGCTAACGTCGAGGAATTGTAATAATTGCCCATCCACAACGTATGCCCCTTATTCAGCAACGGGAAACTAATTGCATTACAATTTCACTGGTTTTGCTGTCATACTTTCTAGCCGTAGATGAGCTTACATCAGTGTCTTTGCCAGTATAAACAATAAATGACCATAAATAGCCTGTAGCAGATTCGCAGAATTCAAAAGTTTTAATACCAAACTTGGCAGCTTTTAGAGGAATGTACTGCTTAAATGATAAGCGGCCCTTCCACAATGTTAATGATTCATCGATGGAAATATTCTGCCCAGGCAAATAATACATTTTAAATTTTTCATTTAAATGATGTAGAACAGGGTAAATTTTAAAAAGTTTTTTGGGGCCTTCAAAAGAACTTTTCTCGTAGTCAACAAAGTGAAGAAACCTACATATTGATTCAAAACGGTCTAAAGACATTACTGATGAAAATATTGGAGTGCTTATGGTGGAATTTCTCGAAAAATAAGATGGAATTGTAGGCTTTTGCACAATTCCCATTAACATAAACATAGTGATTACAATGTATATTTCATCAACACTTACAGGTTGCCAGTCTCTCACTCTGGAACGGAATGGAAAAAGCATTCCCCGATTTATCATAAACTGTTCAGCGTATCGGTTTGTCTCGTGAACAATAATTGAAATTAAATCTAAGTTAAAAACAGTTTAAACACAGATAATACATTCACTGTGGAGCGAGCTTCATTTTGCAGTCCGTGTTTACTAATAAAAGTTTCTCTCTTGCCTCCATAATTGTTCATGTCTTCCCAAATAAACGCATTAGACACAGGATTACTGCTGGCATCGTGTGTCACATCCAAGTCGTCTTTGTCTTCTAACAAAACATCCGAGTCGCTAGAACACTCTGAATCACTGGAGTCATCGTCACTCTCCAACAAAAGTTCCTCCTCAATTGCTGCATCTGTCAAACCAAATCGTTTCGACACTCTTCTAAGCAGGTGCGAGCACAAAAATTAATGACTGATACACTTAAAATTGGCAGAAATATAACAAATTAATAGTTAACGAAGGAAAAACTGTCTCAATGCAATTTTGCGTTTCAAATCGGCAATCGTATTCTCCATTGAAATGAACAATTGCAATTAGCTGGATGTTAAGATAACAAAATTTCTAGGTCTCTCAATTCAATCAAACCTCAAATGGAATGTACATATAACAGAATTAAACACTAAATTAAGCTCATTATGTTATGCATTCAGAATTCTAATTCTGTCAGCCTTCATGCAGCTCGTTGCGTGTATTTTGCAAATGTACATTCCCGCCTGAGATATGGCATAATATTTTGGGGAAGCTCATCCTTTAGTTCCCAGACATTTAGATTGCAAAGAAAATTATCCGAATAATGAAAAAATCCCATCCACGTGATCCGTGCAAGCCTCTTTTCATTGAGCTTGGAATCTTACCATTGCCTTGCCTATTTATTTATGAGTCTGTAGTATTTGTCAAAACTGACTTACTTAACGATGGGAACATATTTTCATGTAATACTGATATTTATAGTTACAAAACTCGACGTAGAAATCATGTTCATCAAGTGTCAGTATCAACAGCTCACTACAAGAAATCCACATACAATACATGTACGCTACTTTACAATGCATTGCCAGATGAAATTAAACAATTAAAATTTGTGCACAAATTCAAACCTTTTCGCTGCAAACTGTTTCTATGAGACTATACTGATCGTCCAAAAGAAAAATAATGTTTACTTTAACAAAACAAGATATAGTATAATGAATAAGTTTACATTTGCATTGTATAATTAAAAAAAACAACTCAATATGCCTGTAACAAATAATGTATTTCCGGGTCAGTGACCCCCATCTCGATCGGGTTTTTGTCCAGTTTCCCTGATCCATTGAGCAAATGCTGAGATGGCCCATTGATTTCCTTCTGGACGTAAATGTAGCTTCACTATGCGCACGTTTTGTTGAACTTTCCTTTTGCTTGTAGCGGTAGTAGAGTTGAAGTTAAGTTTCTATTTTGTTAACAATACAGAAAAATCAAATGTTCGTTCCTTTACCGTTAAAAAAAATTTCTATAATTCAGCAACGAAAATATCTAGTTTTTGAAATCTTAATATCTCGCTTTTTTTAAATTTATTATTATTATTACTATTATTTCTCATCTTTCAACTATTAATAGTTTACATTGTTGGGAAGGGATTCTGAAATTCAAGAAAGCGTGCGCAGATGATTTTCTCCCCCATACGTCACATACTGTTTTTTACTAAATAAATAAACTGTGGAAGATGACAGGAACATCCAGAACAAATTTTTGATGTTTCAAAGCAATTTTTCATTCCTTTAATCACTTCGTAACAGCAAATCATTTCTCAGTTGTTCAGATATTGATATATGAAAAATAATTTTTTTCTGGACACGCTTCGAGATATCAAGTATTTTCGTATTAAATGAAGATTTTGATTTAATTTTTCAGACTTCGTTAAAGAGATTACATGATTTTCTGTATTTAGGATTTTTTATATTATATCTAAAATCAATGTCAAATTATATCGCGTGCATTCATTTTATTTATTCTCTTGAAAGGAAATCATTTACCATTGTTTTTTCTGATTTAATTTTCGTCAACTTTTGTGAACCTAATTTATCTGCGTTATCTGAATAGCTGAACTACATGGAAACTTGACAATTCGTACCAATTCCTAAAATAAATTGTAAATCGCCCTACTACCTGGTCGGTACGTTAAATAGTACCGCGCAGCATTTTCTTGATGAGGGAGGTGTGTCGCCAGCAGAATGTATTTTGGCGTAGTTATGTCGCCAGCCGCAGGAGAGCAGCACTAGTGCGCTACTAGCGCAATGCGAGTTTGTAGTCCTCCCGCCGGTTTGGGGGCATGGTTAAAAAATTATATCGTGGTAAACATTCTAGAGTTATTGAACCAGTGCCTTACAAATTTGTGCATATCATGGACCAAATAGAAGTGTTGTCGGAGAGTATGATTAAAATCGAAAATGTAAGTTGTATTCTTTAACCAAGAGTTATTTTCCATGTAGTGAATGTATAGTTCTGTTTTAACGTTATTTAATTTCAAATCGTTTTAATAAAAACTATACGAGACTGTTCACTTTATGTTCATTATTGTAAAGAGTTGTATTAGCTCAACATTTAACATTTAGCTGTAAGTAATTATTTTAATGTGTATGTAACTATCTTCCCCTTACGATGTATTGACCTACTAATGTATTATCTTGAAAAAATGATGAATATTGCATTCAAGGCAGGATGTGGGTGCAGTGAATGTTTACTGAAAGATTCTACCTCTCTTTCAGGTAAAACAACAACCTGATGATCATTCTGAAGAGGAAGTTTATAATTTCACAGTGAGTTGATAGTTGTTTACGGTTACGAAATATGAAAAGTTGAGACTGAAGTTAATTTTGTTTCCAGACACTGAGGAATGTGAGGAAGACATGTAAATGAAGAAATGATGTTTGAAAATTTAGTAAGAAGTACTTCATGTTATTAACAAGTTCTTGTATTAATGAAAGGTGGCCTAGGTAAACAGGATTTCTCCTATTTATGAGGATGTAAATTAATATTTTAATATACTAAATTACTCTGCATATTTTCTTGAATCCTTTTGTACAAGGACTATTTATTTACATTGGGAATACAGTTAGATTGGAATCTCAAATTATTCGGGTCGTTCAGGAAAAGAACAAGTTTGAACAGACTTTGTGAGAATATTGCATTGTGAATTTGTCTTCATACACGTGTTTAACTTTAGAAGTCATGACGAAGTAGATATTTTTTGCCCTTAATAAAGAAACCTCAGATGCTGTTCTTTTCAAGTGCTTTCTTTATGTGATCTCAGATGTAAGGGGCAGGTCTGACCCTTAATACGCTACAGTTAGTTCATCTGACAGAGCTGCTAGTTTTGAAGACCGCCCTAGGTTGGATTTTGCCATTTCAGTGTAAAATTGACGTACAATTTCATTTTTCTTCCCTTACTGATTTTCCTTCAATATTTCAGGTATTTCTATTGACATGTATTCAATGTTTATAAAGACATATAACAGTTTTAATAAATTCTGTTATAAAGAAGTCTGAAGAAATACCGATAAATGGAGGATAAACAAGAATGTAATTATCTTCAATCCTGTTTATTTATAAAAATTTTATTAAATTATTATTTAATATTTCCAATGCTTAATTAACATGTTTTGTAATGAAATAGAAGAATTTGTGTCCAAAACATTTGTGGTTGAAACAAGTTGTTTATGGACACATGATTCTTTAGTGTTGTGTGTTACGGAATTTCAAGAGAACTTGTTGACTCTCTCAAGTTGTAAAATTAGAATGGAAATTGAAGGGTTTTTTACTTAAGTAGGAAATATACCACTTACTGAGATAAGCATTTCTACCATTGTACTTTGACCTTTTTCAAAATCTTAAGTGAGGAATCTATGAGATGAAATAATCTTTAGAAACCAACTACAATTGATTCTTTAAAATGTAAGGACATTTTCTTTCTTTATTTCTTTCTCCTTTAATCTTTTTTCTTTGTATTTCTGACTGCTTTCTTTCCTTCCTCAAATTTTTTCATATTTGTGGAAGAAAAAGATGCAAGTAGTTGTATGTAGTTCACTTTTAATTTCAAATAATATGTTTGAATAATTTGATTTAGAGATAATTTAATTTCAAGTCCTACAATGCTTTCTTATGTGTGTAGTATATTTTATTTTGGTTTGGTTTGATGCGGTTTAATTTACATGATTTCAGGGTTGGCTGAATTTTCCCAAATTCATAAAATTGTCTTTTTTTAACCCCATATGATGAAGTCCACAAAAAATTTAAATATATGATTTTTTAATTATTTCGAATGAAGGGAATCTTTAAATTAATATTGAAATAATAATGAAAAAATCATTTCAGATTCTTTGTAAGTATGCAAAACAACAAGTACAAAATATGGTCAACTGACTATCAAATACAAACTTCTTTGCAAGTATTTCAGACAACTCCAATTTCAACACAATACAGTAAGAAGGCAATCTTTCAGTAAAATGTAGTTTCTTTTGCAGCATTGCAACAGGTTTTGCATTTGTTGCTTTATTACTCAAACATAATAACATGAAAGAAAAGTTCAGTTACCAGTAATGATTATATGAATTTGAAATTTTAAAACTGGAGTGTGGGGCATGCAGTGTATCTTTAAATTCACCATATATGTTGGCAATACTGAATATCTTTCAGTTTGACTCTTCAAATGATAAAAATCTGACTTTTATGTGACGAAATTTAAGAAATCATGTTCACTGATCAAACCCAGAGGGGAAAAAATTAAACCCCATAATACCTTCTGTGTCTGCGTTAAAAAAAGCACTAGTTTTTCGAGCCCTGTATCATTTTATTGTACAGTAGATCCTGTTTAAATATCCAGTAAATTGGATGTGAGTTTTCTTAAGCAATGCACACGTCAAGCTTCTGGTCATATTATTGATAACATATCCCCATTGCAGCAACTGTAAAGTAGTGTACTGTTTTTGTTTGCAGGAAGGAGATGAGCTGTGCCCCTTGAAAAGAGAAATGAAGATGGAAGATGATGAAGAGGCGAGTTGTGTTTTACCTTTTTCTCCTCTGTAGAATTATTTTTTATTATTGAGTCTTTGACTACTTTAGAATATAAATGTTATATTTATAATAGAGTAAAGCAATTTTAATTAGTCCTCATATACCATTTCAATCGTGTATGTATCTTTAAATTGATTCTGCTCTCTGATTGAACAGGCACCAAAAACTATGCAGAAATCTAAGAAAAGTGAATATAAGCAGCTATAATAGCAAAATTACTCAGATTAAATATAAACCTACTCCATTTCTGAAAGAAATCAGTAGAAGTAAGACAGTGAAGTGAAAAGTGTTTTTTGACGCTGTGTAATCCTCAAATATTTGTCATGCGTTTCAGAAATTTTAATGTAGAATATTGTTTCCTCATTGAGTGTGTGAGTTTTATATTGTGTTGGGGTTGGAGTTGATTTAATGCTTGTCTTAAGTTAGTGTTAACTAGAGGGAAATTGTTAGGTGTTTCATTTTGTCTTTGAGTGTTATTGGTAACACACATCAAGAATACGAATATTAATGTGCGTGATGAGGGATGTAACTCTTGACAATGAATCACCCAGAATTTCTGTGCACCCTAGAAGGTCCAAAGGTACCAAAAAATGGCACGAGACTAATTATTGCTCCCGATATAAAATATTGAAAATGATCCTACAAGCAATGAAAATAACTTTTTAAAATATTTTTTTAAATTTTGTTATGTAACAAAATCCAGTAAATAGGAACGGAAAGGGGAAAAGTATGATAATGTACTTGTTCAATATCCCGAAATATCTCTTCGTAAAAATAATAAAGAGAACTAACTGGGGTGTAAATCATTTTGGCTTACAGCTTTTGTTGAAAATGTCTTTTATTGTTCAGGAGTTTGTTGTAGAATATAGTTTTGTCATGTGTTAATGCATGGAGGTTGGCAAGTGCACGGTTACAGCCCGTCGTCATCTGTGAAGGATTGATTTTTAGAGTTCATTTGGTTTATATCTAGTAACCATCACTTACTCCGTCAAGTAACCTCACTAACTGAATATTATTCAATTTCTGTAATGAACCAAGAGTTTATTACTTCGTTCAGAGTTCATTCTTCTCTGCATTTCAAAGTGCAAATAAGAAGCAAAATGTTATTTTTCTCCCTTCAACGGGTTGGTCCGTTGTAATTTATTGAGCATTCCGTGGGTATGGCTGGATTATCCGTATGTATAAACAAAATCATAATTTAATTTTTATTTTTGTTACAAAGTATAAATCATGTAAATGACAAGAGTATCTGAGGCATTACTCTCTTGGCTCTATTATCCTTACTTTATTCATAGTCCCAACAGTGATAGTAACATTTAGCTCAAGATTTCAGCCAGCAATGCGGAAGATCTAGAAAGCAGTTGCTTGGGACGTGTATAATACATTTGTTGTTAAAGATTTTTATAGGTTTCATATCAACATCATGACTGTCTTGTTTTATTAGGTCTAAAATCATCCCTACCCTGAGAAAACGAGAGGTAACTGATCATGGGGGCCCTTGTTTAAAAAAAAATTCCACTTTAATACACTCCATGCTGCTGTCCATAGGCCCACAATCAGGTTTTATCCAATGTCGCCGTAGTTGAGTTCCACACACCATGGGGTGAGATCAGATACAAAATATATGCAGATTTATACATGTGAGGGTGAGCTAGTGTAAAAAAAACGTATAGTAGTTGTCTATTTATAGTTCTTAAATGTCTGTTTTATGTAGGCCAAATAATAAAAAGTTGATTTTTCTAAATTTGAGCTGTAAAATAATAGTTGAAACCGTAAGTATGAAACCAGTGGGGGAGAGGTAGCTCAGGGCATCAACTGATGTTTCTGACCGAGAGGTCCTAGGTTTGAGTTCCGTCGGCAGGTTTTTCGAAAATAGCTACATAGCTAAGTCGAGTCCAGTCGCTGTTTGGAGGAGAATTCTAGCAGCCTGCTGCTCTGATCGGTAGTTTTCCGTTGTTTCTCCGATCAATATTAGGCGAATTCTGTAGCAGTAGCCTAAAAAACGGGCCACGGACCGCGCGCGATCTTTCCTTCCTCTTCCTTGTATCCTCGGCTCCGTACGCACTATAAAAATAGGATGCACCACACTACCACATATCCCGGGAGACAGGTCGGGGGCTTAGAGCTTGTCTCGACTGGGGCGGTGCCCCGCTGGTGCGAGAGTCCTGGTTTGGGGGAAACCCCACTAGCCGACGGTATATCGGCGCCGGATCTCGCCATCCAGCGGGGAGAGATCACCGCCATCTCCCGAGAAAAAGCATGCACTACACTAACGGGACTAATGGCCTCAGCAGTTGGCGCGTTCCGAATCACTAATCAATAAATCAAAAACTCTGGGTGGCTGTGGCTCCCCTGAAAGAAGCCCTATGAAAGAAAACTTGTTTTCGCATATATTCCAGTTTTTCCTCTATTTTAATCTGCTTTCTTTCGGAACTGATGCACTGGTTGTAGAGGACTGGAGAAGTTCTCTAAACCATCTACTACTTCTGTGAATGATTCAACATGAAATCTTTATTGCTATATATTAGTGCGGTTAACTCCGACACAGTGTGACAGATCTCCATCGTTGGATCTTGTACGTGTTTCCTCACCCACACGGTTTATGTGCTTTCAATTTTGTAGTAACTCTACTAAATTGCACTGTAGAACAAAACTAAATATTCATGTCAAATGCAACCTGCAACACTTGGCAGCAATTTTAAATCTCTATCGTTAAATAACTCCTAAACGAAGCGTTCTAGGGCATTAAAAACTAAAATTTTGTTGTAAATGGCCTCAAAGAAACGCACAAGGTGAGGATATTTGTTATGACATTTATATTACTGTAATGATGGATAAAATTATAATTGTATAAACGGTGCTTGATTTCTAAGATTGTAGGTCCCGGAATGCGCCCAAATTAATTTTTAATTTATATGGAAATTTGTTCCATTATAATATAAGTATTAAGATATATAACATAATTTAATAATTATTCCCTATGTACCGGGACGCCGTTCGGCGCGTTCCGCCAGAAATCTAGTCCTGGTATAAACACTTGTTATAAGTAATGTTATCGTTAATAACCTTAGTCGTTGATGCGACTAAAAATAAAGAATGTTTAAAAAAATCGGTTGATAAACATTCGTATTTAATATCAGAATGCACTAGCTCGTATTTAGTGTCAGAAAGCTTTCGATCAAATAGCGTACTGATGCTCGTCTATGATTTCAACATTTACGGATACTACCACTATCCAATTCTTGAACTATCTCACGATCAGACTGTTCTTAAATATGCTGGATATCATTCACATGAGTTTTTTCTCTACACATTTTACACAAAATTTCGATTAGGCTAAATTAAACCACAATTCTGGAACAACAGGAAGGCGCAAAGTTTACGACACCATACAGTAATCTTGAATATCGTTACAGCGTTACAGAAATTGAATATCGCGCGCAAACTAAACAGTGGCTGCAGGAATACCAAGAACGCAGAAGTCTTTCCCAACCGAGTCCATGGCAAATTAAAAAGAGCTATTGTAAAATGTACCCAATCGCGCCCGCTCGAAGCTTTAGCAAATTTCTTCTCGGGCACAAGACGGACAGGAGGCCGCACCCAATGTTAACCGGCGAGGGCGTATTTGTACACCGTGCGGTAGCTGCCATCTCAGGGATAAAATCAACGCCCAATAGCGGAAGGCTGCCGAGAAATTGGAAATACACGTACTCGAAGTTATGCAGGAATGTCAGCAATTAAGTTCCTGCCATATTACATTGGCAGTAGGGATATTGTATTTTTCATGCTCATTGTGTGTTCGTGTTGAATTCGTGTTTTGTGGTGGCGATGAAAACTACGTAAAGTGTAAGTTACGAACACATTTGTCATAGACGAAAAAACGGAGAATGACGGGACCAGTCAATCGAAATTCCGTCATTTGATGCTGACGCGTGCGCAGTACAATTCTCCCCCAGACTTGTGTTACGTCTTTCAAATCCACGACTTGCAAACACACCAATATTTCATCTCGGTTTTCTCGAAGACTTTTTTAAACTGAATCTCCCTTGTTTCATTATAATCATCATAGAATTTGGGATTTTTTTCTGTAACGGGAGCTTCTGGATATCTTGTATGTATCACCAACAGTTAAGTGTTAAAAAACTTAACATTATTGTTTATGTTGCTGAATACAAAATAAATAATTCCTTCCACAGCTATAATCCGTCAAATGCATAAATACTGGTCACTATTAATTACACTTTTCGTAAACATTTCAAATATTTTTTTCTCATTAATTACATGATAATTAAGCCTTATCAAACAAATTGGCTTTTTTACTTTCTCGTTACTGCTTACGCAGTACAAAGTATTTTAATGCTGCGATGGAAAATCGATTTCTTGACAGTAACTTTCTTCTTATTCCTACTTGTAGCAAATTACTTCCTGTATCACTTTGTGTTGTGAGAATCCATGTTTTGTGGGTCCTTGATACCGATAAATGGATTGACGTCAAAGCGTGTCTGTCACCAACGCTAGCGCCTAAACGGTTCCGATAATTTTCTCCAAAATTGATATTCCTTGATCAATGTGAATTAACTCGAGGCTTTGGGAGTTTCAAACGGATATTTTGATTTTGGGTACATTAAGCCTGACGAAGAATTGCAAAATTTTCTTAAAAATTACTTTGAATTTGTTTATTAAACTTTGTCGTGGATAGCGTAAAGAAAGCTAAAAAGAATGGAACAAGTCTCGTTGTCAGTATCGTCGATCACTAATTTTTAGAAATTGGCAACAGTTCAGTTTTATCGTTGACTTTAACTACAATTGGTGGCACATAGCCGGTCAAATTATTTGAAATTTGGCGTCGTATTGCGAATATATTTCAAACGTACCACGCCCGAGATAGTTAATTTTTCCCTCCAAAATTAACTTTACCGATTACTTTACGAAGAGAAAGTGTTTTATTCCTTTCATGAAGCTCTTTGCCACAGACCAGAACCCATGAGCAAGCGGCGTAGACAGCGCTGAGAGACCGCTTTTCTTCTCCAGATATGCGACGGAATCACGTTGTTTGAAAGAGCGTTCTCGTGGCAGATCGCCTCGCCAGTGTAAAAAATTAAGTAAAACGCGCGTGTTGGCTGCACTGAAGGTTGAATTAAGAGGTAAAGTGGCATCGCTTTCCAAAAAAATTTCGGAACGATGTTTATTTACGAAACTTCTAACGAAATCCTCAGAATAGTCAGTAAATTAAAAAATAAATATTCATAAGGTTTAGATGAATTTCCGGATTGTTTATTAAAAACGTGTGCACCTGCCATTATACACCCATTAACTCACATTTTCAATGCTTCCTTGTGCACAGGAATATTTCCAGATACTTTCAAAACGGCAAAAATTAAGCCACTTTATAAAAAAGGGAACAAAAATGAAATTCAAAATTACCAGCCGATTTCTCTTTTGTCAGTTTTCTCAAAAATATTAGAGAGGCTTTTCTATACGCGAATGGAAACTTTTCTCAGGAAAAACGAAGCGTTTTCAGACTCACAACACGGTTTCAGGAAATCAAAATCTACGGAAACTGCCATTTTTTCTTTCCTTAAAGATGTTGCTTCATCAATGGATCAAAATGAAGAACCCATTGGGATATTTTTAGATCTTTCGAAAGCTTTTGACGTTATTAACCATACATCTTATGGAATCAAAATTACCTTCTTATGGAATTCGTGGTATTGCCCTAGATTGGATAACCTCGTACCTTAAAAATCGATCTCAAAGAGTAGAAATACCGTACTGGCACGAAAGGACATTATTTACTTATCTCTCCAATTCTTTGCCAATTGAACATGGGGTCCCACAGGGTTCGATCTTAGGTCCTATCCTCTTTCTGTTGTACGTAAACGATATGCCCTCATCTATTAAAAACGGAAGAACAGTTCTGTTTGCCGATGACACGAATGTTCTTTGCAAAAAAGAAATAATAAATAGTACAATTTCAGAAGTTTCAAATTGGTTTTGTAATAACAAATTAATAGTTAACGAAGGAAAAACGGTCTCAATGCAATTTTGTATTTCAAATCGGCAATCGTATGCTCCATTAAAAATGAACAATATGCAATTAGCTGATGTTAAGGTAACAAAATTTCTAGGTCTCTCAATTCAATCAAACCTCAAATGGAATGTACATATAACAGAATTAAACACTAAATTAAGCTCATTATGTTATGCATTCAGAATTCTTTCTAATTCTGTCAGCCTTCATGCAGCTCGTTGCGTGTATTTTGCAAATGTACATTCCCGCCTGAGATATGGCATAATATTCTGGGGAAGCTCATCCTTTAGTTCCCAGACATTTAGATTGCAAAAGAAAATTATCCGAATAATGAAAAAATCCATCCACGTGATCCGTGCAAACCTCTTTTCATTGAGCTTGGAATCTTACCATTGCCTTGCCTATTTATTTATGAGTCTGTAGTATTTGTCAAAACTGACTTACTTAACGGTGGGAACATATTTTCATGTAATACTGATATTTATAGTTACAATACTCGACGTAGAAATCATGTTCATCAAGTGTCAGTATCAACAGCTCACTACAAGATATCCACATACAATACATGTACGCTACTTTACAATGCATTGCCAGATGAAATTAAACAATTAAAATTGGTACACAAATTTAAATTAAAAGTAAAATCTTTTCTGCTGCAAAACTGTTTCTATACAATTAGAGACTATACTGATCGCCAAAATGAAACATGTTTACTTTAACAAAAACAAGATGTAGTATAATGAATTAGTTTACATTTGCATTGTATAATTTTAAAAAAGACGCAATATGCCTGTAACAAATAATGTACTTCCGGGACAATGACCCCCATCTCGATCAGGTTTTTGTCCAGTTTCCCTAATCCATTGAGCAAATGCTGAGATGGCCCCTTGATTTGCTTCTGGACGTAAATGTAGCTTCACTATGCGCACGTTTTGTTGAAATTTCCTTTGCTTGTAGTGGTAGTAGAGCTTAGGGTGAGTTTCTGTTTTGTTAACAATACAGAAAAATCAAGTCTGTTCGTTTCGTTACCGTTAAAAATAAGTTTTCTATAATTTGGCAACGAAAATATCTAGTTTTTGAAATGTTAATCTCTCGCTTTTTTAAATTTGTTGTTATTCTTATTAGTATTATTATTAATCTTTCAACTATTAATAGTTAAATTGTTGGGAAGGGATTCTGAAACTCAAGAAAGTGCGCAGATGATTTTCTCCCCCATACGTCACATACAGTTTTTGACTAAATAAATAAATAAAAGTAAATAAAAGCCACATGGAGCGTGAATCCCGTGCCGTGTGAATTTCATTAAACACGAGAATACAGTCAGAAAGGGAGCACTTATTTCTTTTGCCCAGACACATTTAACACCGACATTTTTTTTCAATACTTAATTATGCTATCGCAGAGTTTGCTTACAGTCTTCATACTGGTCTTCAGGAGCTTCTTTTATGGTCAGAGTGCAAAAAGTACCATTAGCAGTTTCCTCGGCCATTCTCTTCAAAAAAGCTCCCCCAAGATATCGCCACCTCAACAATTCAACAATATTTAAGATTGTTGTTCAAAGATATCTTGAAATAAGGACATGTATTTATATTTTTTCGAAAATGCGAGTAGGTTCCGTATAACTATGAGTGAAAAATATGTAATTAAAAAACTTTAAACAATAATTTTCTAAAAAAACGCTATTTCTATTGATTGTATGCTTTTCTAGCATTTCAAATGTGTGTGAGTGACTCTCTCTCTCTCTCTCTCTCTCTCTCTCTCTCTCTCTCTCTCTCTCTCTCTCTCTGGATGGATACTTCGTGTTTTGAATATGTCTCTTCGCTTTGAATTTTGCTAAAAGAAAGAAAAAATGTATGAAAGTTTTGATCTACTTGCAGGAGCTAAAACCACCAATCGGTGTGTTTCTGGATCCTGAGGAGGTTCCCAGTGGTGAGGTGAACCAGGAAGACAAGGTAAGAACAACACGCTCTAGCCTCAATTTCATTTTGAACGCTTTAACACTTATTTGTGTATTCTGATAGTAGTTGCTACAATAAGAGATAGGTTAGCGTCAGTGACGAAGCCAGAATTTAGTACCTTCGGTGGAACACTGGGTAAGTTAACTCAGTACAGCTGTCTGAAATCATTTCGTGAAGAAATCCTGTCATTAAGAATAACATGATTTTTTTGACACTACGATCAATGAAACAAGTGACTCTGACATAGTCATGCGCCATTAACCCCACGGTAGCAAGGCCGGCGGTTAGCATTAAAATCCAGGCCCCATTGCTTCACCCCCTCCATTTCCCACCCCGAAAAAGTATATGCAGGGAAACAGATTTTTTTCAAATTGTCATGTTTGAGAATTAAAGTATCAAGTTTTAATCACATTTAATGTAACTTGAGCGGAGTTCATTTTTTCAATCCCAAAACAGCGGTGCCTTTTGAATTTTTGTTTCTGTAAACTCATTTAACAATTTTTCAAGTCGATTTTGTCGCACATAACGCTAAAAACATGTAAAGTCGCAATACTGTTGAGCTGGTCTTCCAACATAGTTTTTAGCTTATTTGGAACGATGCAATACCGAGAAAATTCGTTCATTTGAACTCTACAAATTAACCAAATAAAATCTTAATAAAATTATAAAAAACACTAACAAAATAAAAATGAGTAGTACATTAATAATTGAAAGGGTCACCAGCAAAAGGTGCTAACAGACACTTCCGCCGAAAGTGACATTTCAATGTAGAACGGTTATATGAGAAGGAATTATGTCGCCGGTGCAATCTCGCGAGCGTACAGTTACTACAAATCATTATTTTCGAAATTCGAAAGTTGGCATTAGATGCAGAAGGTGCTATCTGCATAGAAATGGCGGACAAGGCACTCACACCACCCATAACGAACATCCTAAAACTCGTGAATAAAAGTAAAAAATGCAGGTAAATTATGATGATTGGCAAAGGGTGAATAATATGAATCTCAAATATGCTGGAAAATAGTTTAAGAACTACTAGGGGAATGCAGTTCAAACGCCTCCAATTGCGGTAATATGCAAAAAGGTGCTATCTGCCGTGGCTACTGCACACCAGAGGCGGATTCAATGGGGCCGAGGGCCCTGCCAAGGCCTAGAGTTCGTTACATTCTTTTATTTGACTAAATTGATTAAAATATTTATTTATGGAACCTGGAATGGAATTTATTATGTAACTATTTAAACAATCATATTGTATACGCTACAAAAACAATATACAATATAATAACAGATATGTTTATTATTTAACAAAAATCTGTGATGACTCTTTCCAAAATAATTGGCCGGATCCGCCCAAGCTGCATACCAAGAGGATTAAACGAAACTAGTGAACACATTACAAGACTGTCCCTTGAACTAAAGTTGCTTTTAACTAACTTCCATTATGTTTTCTTGGCAAGTGAGCGTCAATTGCTTGATTGGAATGTTGTGTATAACAATAAACGTATTTAAACATTCAATTGTTTCCAAATTCATTGAATATTCCAACACAGATTTTATTTTATTCACTGTGTCTGTCAGGTGTCGAAAAGTGCTAACTGGCACATATAGCACCTTCCGCCACTAGATTGTTCCTAAAATGACCAATAAGCTGGAACAATAGCCTTCTTTAAACGTAGCAATGTTGATGGTGTACACACAGTGAGGCAAATAGAAACCATTTAGACGCAAAACCAGTACAGAGTTATCGATATTTTGATAATAAACGCTTTTTTGTGGTTCCTGTAAAATTAGGTTTTTGTCAGTTAGCACCTTGTGCTGGAGACCCCTTCAATTATTGAAAATAATAAAATATAATTTCCTTAAATTGAAAAAAACTGACTTTGTAGTAAATGCTCAGAATGACTACCACTTACCAAGAGACGGCCTTTTACTCTATTTCACTGTCGTGACCGCAGGAGGTTGATTGGAAAGAAGGACAGTTAGTGCTTTCCCTTTCTTCCGACTAAAACTAGCCACTCTCTCTCTCTCTCTCGGCCCGAAATCTGAGGGCTCGCGGCCGGAGGGCGCTAAACGTGAAAGGGAAGCCGAAGGTCTTTCATGCGTTGCCAAATTGCCAAAGCAATAGGTGATGTTGCCAGACATGGGTTGTGAGTTACGAGAAACATCCGGTACATCCGTTACCATCTAACCTCACCTCCCCATAAAGATTTCTCCGAACTGCGGCTAATGTGCGAATTTACCGCATAAATTTATTACTAGCCGCGTTTCATTGCAATTTGAAATCATGCTGTACGTCGGTCAGAGAACACGCCACGAGCGAAACCGTCTCCTGGATTTCTACCAAAATGAATATCCCCCGACCAGTCGATCTGGCCGACGTCGCGGTCTTCTGAATTTGCAACGAATATTTTGATTTTAGCGAGTACATTCTCTTTAGTATTCAAAATTTTCGAAGATGTCTGCAATTTTTTGGACTTTGTTCCACAAAGTGCGCACATAAAAATGTCTCTATTTTCATAAAAATCTTGGAATCTTGGAAAATCGGAAAGAAAATTTGTTCGTCTTTGTTCAACTACAATATTTAGCATAGACTTTGGGTTATTGAAATCTAATCATCCTAATTAGATGTCGAAATCTGATTATGTAAAACTTTTTCAAAGTGAATCCACTTTCGCGTGGAATAAAGACAATTTGAGAAAAGTGTGCTTGGACAATTTTCAAAATTTATCGAAATTTTAAAAAAGTGACAAAAAGTGCGAGAAAGTGTGTGATTTTGTGGCAATAACGAGTTTAGTGTACATTAACTTTTTCCTTTTTATCGAAAAGTCATATTTTTGATTCCACTATGTTTTATCACATACGTGGGTATTGAGATAGTAAGGACATTACATAACCCAGTGTACTTAAAACTCGTTGAGCATTTAGTTGATTGGTGCATTAATTGCTAGTTTACCAATATTGTGAAAATGAATAAGAGGCAATGTACTACTAGCGTCATGATACATTTCACTGATCGTTTCTTTTTCTGCTGCAGGACCCTTTGGCCTTGGACACTGAGGTTTTTCTTTGTAAAAGCGAAGAGTCTGCGGGTGAGTATTTCGAAGCAAATGGTCTTAAATGACTATGTCATTGTTGCGTGTACCATTTCAACACTTTTCATTTAATTAACTGTTTATGCAAAATGCGCATTTTGTCCCACAAAGGCTGCGTAAAGGCGGGTGGACAGACAGTTGAACGGAATGACGAGCGGGCAGAAGGACAAATATTGCATAAATAATAGTGTGCTTCTAATATGTTAGTGACATTGTAAAAGCATTTATTTTAGTATCCAAAATAGACACACTCCTTTTGTGTATGTGAATAAGTGATTGAAAATTATTCATTACTGTGAGTACTGTCGCTCCCAGTTTTCTGATTCGTCGATCTCTCATGTAGCACACGTTCATACGGATTTTCACTGTGACGGATTTGTCACAAATTTGAGTAGGACATTCATGAGAAAATCTGATGTACTTTTTACTTTTTTCCCTTTGTAATGTAACGTGCCGTTGCTGTTGGTTTCGGAATTGCAAGGCCAATAAAACGAAGACTCTTATAACACAGTTGATTCAAAATGTATACATTTATGAGCATGCATATGAACGAATAGTTACATATAATTTACATTTCTTTCCTTTGCGTCTGAACTGACAAGCACTATTCCTGTTACAAAGATAACTTGCCGCCCTATCGACATTACACTCATTTGCTGAGAGGAGGGGCGGTGTCCCCAACTATACTGTTTTTTTTTTTCATGGACTTCATGGTCACTGAAGGCCCGTCACCCCGATAGTATTTAGGCTCGGTTTTTTGCGTCTTTTTCAATAGTGCCGCTAGGTGTCGCATGCTCGCGGCTATCAAGCAGTGCCGCTGATGAAGCGACTGTAGCGGCTTGACTGAGGAAGGCGCGAAAAACCGTGCCTAAATGCTACCGTGGTGACGGATCTTCAGTGACATTGAAGTCCAGCTATGAAACCGCAGACCTTTTAGAAATGATTTAAAACACTTGATAATCCATATTTTGTGTTCGTGTTGCGAGGAATGTATTTGTATTCTGAATGTATTAGTGTATTTTCTGTCAAGCAATTTGCAAAACTTATATTAAAATCTGTTCATTAAAACATTGTTCTAATTTAGATTTTTAGAAAATGAGTAGTGAGTAATGCAATTTTGCGTAAAACGTAGTCAATTCGGAAAGCATTAAAACTATTTTCTCAAAGGGGGACTCCAAATGTTTTCCTTAATTCTTTCCTCGTGTGTAGCAAACAAGGGCAAAGACTCTGGTGCAGGCACGCAATTGAAGTACAAACAAGTGAACTAAGCTCCATCCGTGCCAATCGTGCACCGACGATCGACGCAACTCACATACCACGTGTAACTAATCAACGTCCTGTTGCTAATTCTTAAAATAGTCATATTGCAGGCTTTTCGCATTAAACTACATCCACGTGCACATGCTTATACGCAGCTTACTAGACACACATCCAAAATATCGTGAACCCGAATGAAAATTACCGTGAGCGGTGGCTCAGTGCATCAATTGATGTCACTGCAGCGCCTCTGACCGGGAGGTTCTAGGTTCCGACTCCCCACGGCGGCAGGATTTTCGACACTAGCTTTTCAGCTAGGTCGAATTCATTTGCTGTCTGGATGAGAATTCTAGCGGCCGGTTTCTCCGATCAACATTAGGCGAATGCCGGAGCAGTACCCTACCAAACGATCTTTCCTTCCTCTTCCTTGTCCTATCCTCTCCCCTTACACACACACTTGCACTAACATGCACTACACTGCTACATACTCCGGGAGACCGGTCGGGAGCTTAGAGCTTGTCCCGGCTGGGGCGGTGTCCCGCTGGGGGAGAGTCCTGGTTAGGGGCAAGCCCCACTGGCCGACGGTAGGTCGGCGCCGGATCTCGCAATCCAGCGGGAGAAGATCATCGCCATCTCCCGCAAAAAACATGCACTACACAAACGGGACTAATGACCAAAGCTGTTGACGCTCCCGGAAACACGAAAAAATCAATCACTGCAAATGAAAAGTATATTCATGATCTGCCATTTTTCAGTCATAATATTCGGTATTTAATCAACAATCTTCTATTTTGAGGAAGTTTGTAAGTCCATATTTGCGTGTTGTTAGTGCTTAATTCCCATAAAATTTTGAATATTTTTTGTTCTTTTGTGTGAGAAAATTCCCTACAAACTAACTATACGAGTTTGTCTTATGTACCTTTTGTTGATAAATCTGTTAATTCCTCATGTATACATACGGGTTGTATTAATTGCATAATGTAACGAAACGTAAGAATAATGTAATTCGAGGAAACCGTAGTTTCTGGCCACAACTACACTAACCAACGAATTCAGTTTTCCTTCCAAACAGAAGAGACCTTTCAAAACCCTAAACAAGACGCTGAACTACGTTATGGCCGTAGCCAAAAAAATCATTTCCGATTTGCAGCCATTCAGCCACTTTGCCAACTCCGAAATAGCTGCTTTGACATTAATCAGTTAAAATTTCAAGTAGGAGAGTTCGTTTTTCAAAATGACCGTTTTCATGCTTCCAAAGTTTTTCTTTCCACAGGTGGAGAATGCGACTCAACAGGTGACTTCCTAGACTCAAAGCCTGAAATTGGTAATGGCCCATCCTCACACAGAGGGAACCACACAACCCTGAGGATAGCGAGGGCGCAAGCACGCAAGAGTCCGGTGCACAAGGAGCAGTCAGGGAAAAAGAAGCTGAAGGCCGCAAAGCGTGTGCACAAGCAGTCCGCCTCTGGGGGCAGCTTCTCTGAGAGTGGCTGTGACGTTGGGGCTGAGCAGAAAGAGGAAGGGCGTAAAGAACATAAAAGTTCCAGGAGAAGGCACACGCGGATCAAAAGCGCTGATAAGTCTTATCAATGTTCTCAGTGCCAAAAGAACTTTACATGCAGAAGAAATATAATGATACACTTGCGGATCCACAGCGGTGAGCGCCCTCATCAATGTTCCGTCTGCCAAAAGAGTTTCACAGATAGCAGTTCAGTAGTTAGGCACATGCGCATCCACAGCGGTGAGCGCCCTCATAAATGTTCCTTGTGCCAAAATAACCCAACCAAGAAAAGGTTCAAAAGCGCTGATAAGTCTTATCAGTGTTCTCACTGCCAAAAGAACTTTACATGCAGAAGAAATTTAATGGTACACTTGCGGATCCACAGCGGTGAGCGCCCTCATCAATGTTCCGTCTGCCAAAAAGAGTTTCACAGATAGCAGTTCATTAGTTAGGCACATGCGTATCCACAGCGGTAGAGCGCCCTCATAAATGTTCCTTGTGCCAAAGAGTTTCTGAAATAAGAATACTTTAGTTACCCATGCGGATCCACAGCGGTGAACGCCCTCATAATGTTCCTCCTGCCAAGAGTTTCACAGATAAGAATTACTTTAGTTACCCACTTGCGTGTCCTCAGCGGTGAACGCCGT
Source organism: Teleogryllus occipitalis (assembly GCA_011170035.1). Classification (NCBI taxonomy): domain Eukaryota; kingdom Metazoa; phylum Arthropoda; class Insecta; order Orthoptera; family Gryllidae; genus Teleogryllus; species Teleogryllus occipitalis. The sequence continues at coordinate 23,962 of BLKR01010763.1, forward strand.
CATAAATGTTCCTTGTGCCAAAGAGTTTCACAGATAAAAGAGACCTTTAGTTACCCACATGCCCGGATCACAGCGGTGAACGCCCTCATAAATGTTCCTTGTGCAAAGTTTCACAGATAAGAGACCTTTAGTTACCCACATGCGGATCCACAGTGGTGAACGCCCTCATAAATGTTCCGTCTGTCAAAGGAGTTTCAGAGATGAAGTACTTTAGTTAGTCACATGCGGATCCACAGTGGTGAACGCCCTCATAAATGTTCCGTCTGCCAAGAGTTTCACACGGAGGATTAATTTTGTTTATCACATGAGGCTTCACATGGAAAACGCCTTCATAAATGCTCTGTCTGCCAAAAAGAGTTTCACACGGAGGTTTAATTTAGTTAATCACATGATGATCCACAGTAGTGTACGCCCTTATAAATGTTCCGTCTGCAAAAAGTGTTTCACAGACAAAGGTGGTTTAGTTAGACATGAGGATCCACAGTGGTGAACGCCATATAAATGTTCCGTCTGCGAAAAGTGTTTCACAGTGAAGGTGATTTAGTTATGCACATGAGGATCCACAGTGGTGATCATACATATAAATGATCCGTCTGCGGAAAGTGTTTCACAGAGAAAGGTGGTTTAGTTAGATACATGAGGATCCACAGTGGTGAACGCCCTTACCGAAATCTTCTGTCTGCGAAAAGTGTTTCACAGTGAAAGGTGATTTAGTTAAGCACATGAGGATCCACGGTGGTGAACGCCCTTATAAATGTTCCGTCTGCGAAAAGTGTTTCACAGAGAAAGGTGGTTTAGTTAGACACATGATGATCCCACAGTAGTGAACGCCCTTATAAATGTTCCGTCTGCGAAAAGTGTTTCACACAGAAATGTGGTTTAGTTAGACACATGAGGATCCACATTGAGTGAGCGCCCACTAGAATTGTTCTGTCTGCGAAAAGTGTTTCACAGTGAAAGGTGATTTAGTTAGGCACATGAGGATCCACAGTGGTGATCGCCCTTATAAACCGTCTGCGAAAAGTGTTTCACAGCGAAAGGTGATTTAGTTATGCACATGAGGATCCACACAGTGGTGATCGCCCTTATAAATGTTCCGTCTGCGGAAAGTGTTTCACCTGAAATGTGGTTTAGTTAGACACGTGAGGATCCACAGTGGTGAACGCCCTTATAAATGTTCTGTCTGCGAAAAGTGTTTCACAGCGAAAGGTGGTTTAGTTAGACACATGAGGATCCACAGTAGTGTACGCCCTTATAAATGTTCCGTCTGCAAAAAGTGTTTCACAGAGAAAGGTGGTTTAGTTAGACACATGATGATCCACAGTAGTGAACGCCCTTATAAATGTTCCGTCTGCGAAAAGTGTTTCACAGAGAAAGGTGGTTTAGTTAGACACATCATGATCCACAGTAGTGTACGCCCTTATAAATGTTCCGTCTGCAAAAAGAAGTGTTTCACAGAAAGGTGGTTTAGTTAGACACATGATGATCCACAGTAGTGAACGCCCTTATAAATATTCCGTCTGCGAAAAGTGTTTCTGAGAAAAGTGGTTTAGTTAGACAAATGAGGATCACAGTGGTGAACGCCCTTATAAATGTTCTGTCTGCGAAGTGTTTCACAGTGAAAGGTGATTAGTTAAGCACATGAGGATCCACAGTGGTGATCGCCCTTATAAATGTTCCGTCTGCGAAAAGTGTTTCACAGCGAAAGGTGATTTAGTTATGCACATGAGGATCCACAGTGGTGATCGCCCTTATAAATGTTCCGTCTGCGGAGAGGAGTGTTTCACAGAGAGAAAGGTGGTTTAGTTAGACACATGAGGATCCACAGTGGTGAACGCCCTTATAAATATTCTGTCTGCGAAAAGTGTTTCACAGTGAAGGTGATTTAGTTAAGCACATGAGGATCCACAGTGGTGAACGCCCTTATAAATGTTCCGTCTGCGAAAAGTGTTTCACAGAGAAAGGAATTGGTTTAGTTAGACACATGTGATGATCCACAGTAGTAAACGCCCTTATAAATGTTCCGTCTGCGAAAAGTGTTTCACACAGAATTGTGGTTTAGTTAGACACATGAGGATCCACATTGGTGAGCGCCCTTAGAATTGTTCTGTCTGCGAAAAGTGTTTCACAGTGAAGGTGATTTAGTTATGCACATGAGGATCCACAGTGGTGATCGCCATTATAAATGTTCCGTCTGCAAAAAGTGTTTCACAGAGAAAGGTGGTTTAGTTAGACACATGATCCACAGTAGTGTACGCCCTTATAAATGTTCCGTCTGCGAAAAGGAGTGTTTCACAGAGAAAGGTGGTTTAGTTAGACACATGATGATCCACAGTGGTGAACGCCCTTATAAATGTTCTGTCTGCAAAAAGTGTTTCACAGCGAAGGTGGTTTGGTTAGACACATGATCCACAGTAGTGAATTCCTTATAAATGTTCCGTCTGCGAAAAGTGTTTCACAGAGAAAGAGTGGTTTAGTTAGACACATGATGATCCACAGTAGTGAACGCCCTTATAAATGTTCCGTCACGAAAAGTGTTTCACAGCGAAAGGTGATTTAGTTATGCATGAGGGATCCTGGTGGTGAACGCCCTTATAAATGTTCATCTGCGAAAAGTGTTTCTGGCGAAGGTGGTTTAGTTAGACACATGAGGATCCACAGTGGTGAACGCCCTTATAAATGTTCCGTCCACAAAGTGTTTCACAGAAGGTGGTTTAAGTTAGACACATGAGGATCCACAGTGGTGAACGCCCTTATAAATGTTCTGTCTGCGAAAAGTGTTTCACGAAAGGTGGTTTTAGTTAGACACATGGCTGAGGATCCACAGTGGTGAACGCCCTTATAAATGTTCCGTCTGCAAAAGTGTTTCACAGCGAAAGGTGGTTTTAGTTAGACACATGAGGATCCACAGTAGTGTACGCCCTTATAAATGTTCCGTCTGCGAAAAGTGTTTCACAGAGAAGGTGGTTTAGTTAGACACATGATGATCCACAGTAGTGAACGCCCTTATAAATGTTCCGTCTGCGAAAAGTGTTTCACAGAGAAGGTGGTTTAGTTAGACACATGATGATCCACAGTAGTGAACGCCCTTATAAATGTTCCGTCTGCGGAATGTGTTCTGAAGAAAGTGGTTTAGTTAGACACATGATGATCCACAGTGGTGAACGCCCTTATAAATGTTCTGTCTGCGAAAAGTGTTTCACAGTGAAGGTGATTTAGTTAAGCACATGAGGATCCACAGTGGTGAACGCCCTTATAAATGTTCCGTCTGCAGTGTTTCACAGAGAAGGTGGTTTAGTTGGGCACATGATGATCACAGTAGTGAACACTTCCCTTATAAATGTTCCGTCTGCGAAAGTTTTCACAGAAAAGAAAGTAGTTTAGTTAACCACATGCAGATCCACGGCGGTGAGCGCCCTTATCAATGTTTCGACTGCCAAAAGAGTTTCTGAGAAGGTACTTTAGTTAACCACATGAGGATCCACAGTAGTGAACGCCCTTATAAATGTTCCGTCTGCGAAAAGTGTTTCACAGAGAGGTAGTTTAGTTAAGCACATGCGAATCCACAGCGGTGAGCGCCCTTATGAATGCCCGGTGTGCCAGATGGGATTAAAATAACAATGATTTAGTTAAGCTTTTTGTGTGGATCCACAGCTATGAATGTTCCGTCTGCGGAAGATTCACAGTAACGATTGTCAAGAGCCTCACAGAAGATAAATAAAGGGCCAATGCACAATATTGAACGATCGACAGTTCATCAGCTGGAAAAGCTTAAAGTGGTGCTAAACACATAGGCAGTGTAAGCGGCGAGAACAGATTTTCCGTTAAAGTCATTCAATTCGGTCCACGTCGATACACTGTGATGAATGTGTATGTGAGTGCTCTGCCGCAGGAGATTGCCGGGGACGTAATTTAATTCTCAGGTGGGGCATTCTATGCCAAAACGGAAAATTAAACTTAACATTTTCTTGTCCTGAAAATTTCCTAAACTCCCTTCATTTTGTATCCTTAATTTGCTTTTAAATAAACTGCAGACAAACTGACGAGACCCGTGTCTTTTAAATCAATCAAATTTATTCTCTCGAAGTTGATGTTAAAAAGTTTGGCGGCCAAACCGTAATTTAGTGCGGATGCTCTTAGATTCCCTGAAATAAGAAAATAACGATGGCAAAAATCTTAATACAACAATAATAACAATTTTGCTGAAAGGATTCTTTCTTAATTTATCACAGATTAATATATTTTTGGAAGCTGGCATACATGATATAAAATTATAAATAAGAGCTTCATTGAACTTGTGTGTTTGTGTTTGTTTGTGAGTATGCGCGCGCTGTTAATTTAGTCATAACTCCACTAGATGGCGCTGTAGAACAAAATTCGCATTTCTTTAATCTATATGTTAAATAATTCCTAATCAAAGTGTTCTAGGAGATTAAAATCAAACATTTTGAGGGCTAAAGGCCTCAAAGAAACCTTTCTCTGACCGTAACCTGCAGGATATCTTTTTATGATTCTATTACGTTTCTGCTGCTCTGGCACTTCTCGATATTACCCCACTATCTCAAGGAGCCATGCGGAATCTGCGGCTAAATAAGAATGAGGTGGACGTAGGCAGTCAGATAGGTTGAGACGAGAATGAACGAAGAGACAGGGAGAGGGAAGGATAAGGGAGATGAAGGCCACGTCTGCCGTGTTCCACTGTGTGTGTGTGTATATATATATATATATATATATATATATATATATATATATATATATATATATATATATATATATATATATATCTTTCTCGCTCGCTCTCACTCTAGCTCACTCGCTCTCTCACTCTTTCTCTTTTTCAGCTCCTTCTCACTCTCTCTCTCGATATATATATATATATATATATATATATATATATATATATATATATATATATATATATATATATATATATATATATATATATATAACAGTGGAACACAATGAGACAATCATTTTTCCATTTGCTAGTTTCTTTATGACTAAAGCAAGAATTGAACACTAGCACTAATCAGATTTCAAAAGAAAATAAAGAATGATATGATAGTAAAGTAATATTTACTTAATATTATCACATTCCTAATTGCTCTATCAAACTTGTGTGTAAGTATAAAAACACTAACTGAATCATTATTTTCTTTAGGTGCAGAATTGATTGCAGGTTATTTTTCTTAAATGACTCTTAATATACATCCCACCTTGAAGACCTGACTGGAACTAGTGAATGCCTCTTCAGAATACGGTTCAGTTTCAGTGTTTACACCACAAAGACTTTTAAATCAGAAAACTGCACATGACAAACACATGTAATCCGCTCTGAGATCAACATGAACACATTCTTGAAAATTTACAAGTGTTTAAATGTTAGGCTGAAATACATACAGAAATGTAACCCATTATGACTCTTCTGTCATATTAAACTTTTACATAATCAGTATAATAGGTTAAATTATCTAGTCTTGCACTCTTTAAGAGAATTATACAAGCAAAGATGAAGCATAAATATGAATGTCTCATTCCATAATACTCTGAATTTTACTGAATGCCTAATTTGCAATACTTAATAGTCACATAGTAAATACAATAACATTCTGTAATACTCTCGTTTTGTTAAGAAGGAACTGTGATTCGTAATCACACTATTACAGACCACATGTTCTACGTGCCATTGCACAAGCGGAAACAGTTTGTAAATGTTAGCCTCTATTTACAAAACTTCTTGCAATCTGTCTTCTTTTAAACGAGTCTATTGAATGTTTATGATTCTATTTAACAGAAACTGTATTTTTTAACGCAATGCATTCTATCAACCGAAGCACTGATCACAAACTATACTGTATTAACAAAAATGTAGAGTACTTGTTTTCTTAAGATAACCTCATTCTACGCCGTCTGGAATACAACAAGAACGTTTTCCTCTTGCCCTCTTGGCTAGTGACGTCTCAACGGACGGGTGGAGAGAACCCCCTCCCTACCTCCGATACACCCCTCCTTGGAATAAACTGGTGTCGTCATAGCGGCGGCGGCGCCGCGAAATTCATTTGTTGAACATTCGAATGGTCACACTATAAAGACAATCTATAACATAATTAAATATGCTATATATGTTTTACTACTTCAAAAATAAATTTAAATTGTTTCAAAATTGTTTTTGAAAAATATGAACACAATTTTCATGATAACCACAAGGTAAAACATTATTCTTAACAAATTTAACAAATTCTTTCTGATACCATCCAAACTAGATCCAATTAATACTTTTTTGTGACAATTTTTAAGATGGAGAGACAATGGAGCATGTGACAATGAAGCAACAATTTATTATCTTGGCAAACAGGTGCTGCGTATGCAGTAGTGATGTTCGTAATATTTTATACAGTTTAATTTACGTTACAACTTGTTAAGAACAAACATACAAGCACCACTTTTATTGACTATCAATATCCATAAATACATCTTCAGATTTATTTATTTAGTCAAAAACTGTATGTGACGGATATATGACACTTTTGCAATTATGGGGCTTTTTGAGTCCATTAGATATGCGTGAAGGGAGTGTGTGCCAGGTATCCTTCGTGCAGTTGAAAATCTAGTTTTATGTTCTTTCTCCTCTGCTGCCTCCTTAGGAGGTAAAAAATGTGTATAACATTCAGAATGTTTTTCTGATCCCATTTAAGAAGTAAGGAGGTTGGTTGGTTCCATAGAACTGAAGACTGCCCCATGCGGCCAACCGCTTAATCGTTCCTTGAACTCCTTCACATGGTCCTATACAGTGCGATGTTGGTGCCATTTTCGGTGCCAGGAACTCGGTCTTATGATGACCAATTTATAAAGTCCTTTCTGTTTCTACAATCATCACTTGCACCATCGGAAAATAACATTTTGTTAAAGAATCTGTCTTTTACAAAATTTATTGACTGGAATAAATGAAAGGCTGTGGTATCGTGTTTTATATATTCCAAAATAGCAACAAAAGTGGTGTGCTTAATTTCTGTGCTCATTTACAATAAATGGATGACCCGTAACTTCCTCCTAATGAAACACCTTGGAATTGGATAATCGGAAGAATGGATAATTTTCAGATGAATCACATTACACTATTGAATTCCCTTCTTTCAAATTGGAACTGGTCGTGAATACCTTCCTGACGGCACAGTGAACTGCATGACTATGCAGGTTTTCTCTCGCATGCAGTGGAATTGAAAACCCCAAGTAGTCGCGTCTTAAAGTCTGCGTTTATTGCCCTCGGTGCCGGTGGTAGTGTAGCCGAGTACGTTGGAGGATTTTGAAATCTTTGCCACCGTGCATGGATGAAAGATCCAAACTTGAAGTAGTCATTGGGACTTATTCGAATAAATATCAAATTTCAATAAATTAAAATGAAGCACAACTGGCGCATGAGTATAAAAAAGTACCACTTAAATTACCGATCAGAGCAGCAGGCCGCTAGAATTCTCCTCCAGACAGCGACTGAATTCGACCTAACTGAAAAGCTAGTGTCGAAAATCCTGCCGCCGCCATGACTCGAACCTAGGACCTCTCGGTGAGAGGCGCAGCAGTGACATCAGTTGATGCACTGAGCTACCGCTCCCGGTCAACGTGCTTAATGTAACCACGAAAACTCAATATGGCGCTTTGCACGGTATAGAGGTGTTCGTCGAGCGCCCTCTAGAATACAGAGGGCGCTGTGTTCGTCAAGTGAAAGAATATGTGCCTCAGAACGTGACGTATAAATACTATTGCATTTTCGTTAACGTTATACTTAAATGTAGAGATCTTTTATATTAAGTTTATCTGTCTTTTGAAGGGGTGCTTCAATCGAGAATGACATAACCTCACTCACTTTTAAAGTTCTTCCATTTGATCTCGGTTAACCGGATGTATCCAGCGCTGGTCAATGATGCCTCCAGGAACGCGCGTTAAAGCTGATGACACTATCACTCCCGGGATGGGCCCTATGTGAAGTGCAACAGCACACTCACCCACCCGCACACTCACACGACCATCACTCACTGCAGACTAAAGCTGCTCTCGTCACGGCATGCCGTTACGTCTGCTAGCACCTCGCCATACGTGCCCGACCATGGTTCCGCGGGGGTGGCAGTCGGGCAAGCAGTACGCGCGAGTAAGGCCGTGTCCTCCGTGAGCTACATCTAGCAGCAGCGACAGGCGACAGCTTCAAGCGACAAATTTCAAACACTCTGTGTCCTATGTGCCCGTCCTGCGTCGGCGACATCCGCGACGAAAGCGCTACAAGGGGCGGCGTCCGAGATTCAAAGGCCGTGTCCTGCGTGAGCTACATCTTGCGGCAGCGACACGCGACTGCTTCAAGCGACAAATTTCAAACACACTGTGTCCTATGTGCCCGTCCTGCGTCAGCGACATCCGCGACGAAAGCGCTACAAGCGGCGGCGTCCGAGATTCGAACGTGTTTGCCGCTTGTCGCTGTGTTGCGCGTATAGTTTCGCTGTTTTGGTCTTCAATTTCCCATTTCAAAGATGTCGAAAAGCGATATAACGGAATGTTTAACTGAAGATGTGAAAAATACAAGGGAATTGTGGAACAAGAGATTGAATAACTATCACAGTAGTATTGTAAGCGGCGAATTGTGAAAGGAAGAAACGAATGCACTGAAAGTAACAAATAACTTTGTTTTTTATTGATTAAATTATGCTAATTTATATTGTTCTTAGTGAATTTGTCAGATGCTAGTTATATTGCGTAGTACATACATCACGATGGATTATATACCAGTATTACTGTAGACGTAAAAAACGTTAGATTTCTAATGTAACCAAACCGGCAGGGCTATTGAAATAATTGCAAATAGTCTGTCTTATTTCACGGGCTTCTGTTGAGGGTGAATTAAACCTTTTACTAACTGGCAGAGTGAATATCTGTGGAGAGTTTGTTGAACATAACCCCACGCGCTCTGTTGCACGGCATCGCAAGCTATCGCTTGTCGCCGCCGCCGCCGGTTGTAGCTCACGTTAGACACGGCCTATAAAAAACGATTTTCCTAAGGATGAGCCAAAGGGACAGTTCGCGAAAACAAGTGAACATCACATGTATTTCAGAGAAGTATCCCTCAGCGACAGCTGTTTAGCCCTTTCGTAAAATGTTTGGTTATGGCTCCTGAGAAGACATCCCTATCCAGAAGTCTAAGAGTTTCGCTGAGGTATATGCACGTACGGGAGTCCGAGAAATATTTAAATTTAATTATGTACGTTAAAAATTCTCTTAACATGCTCTCACAATCAGTAAAAGAAAACTGCCACGAATGTAAATAGAAAGCTCTCAATCACAGCTCGCCACACAACAGCACAAAGGCCGGAACCATGTGCATCGGTACGCATCTCGCATTCAAGTATCGGTTTTAAAATAAACATAATATTTATCACACAAAAAGTAAATTCAATGTAATATATAAAGGAAAAAAGAATTTATACAGAAGAGCACATAACACAGCATTTCCTAATTTCAATTATTTCTCGCGGCGCACTATATTTTTGTCGGACGAGGACGTCACGAAAGGAAGCGTCGAAGCCATTTACAAGTTAGCCAACTGCAAATGAACAAATGCAGGAAGGACAGAACCATCGCTAGCTGTCACTTTGGCTCATCCTTAGGAAAATCGCTCTATAACTGGTTCCCAGCGCTGCGTGGGGGCCACATGTGCCTGTATCTCGGCCGATCGGTCTGCCATCGCCGCCCTCACGATGTTCCACCCTGAAGTGGGTCTTTGGCTATGGGACTGCTCGTCTACCCATCACGGCCCACGTGGTCAGCGATACGTCGAAGGGAGCACCCGGCTGCCGCAGGCCGACCATCCGAGCCCGCTCAAACTGGTCCAATCGCTTCTAGGACGAACGAGTGCGCGACGCCACGGCATACCGAAGTCCCTACTAAACCGTACGAGAGCTAACTTGTGCAGTTTTATGAACGCACGAAGTGCAATGTACGTTCACGCTACTGCGGTGCGACCATTCCTACCCTTACGAGCATCTATGGCCTATCCTGCAACATGAGAGAAAAAACAGATCAAAAAAGATTTTAGCCAACCGGCGCGCGCATTGCGTGTGCAGTGATTCAAGGCTTATGTTTCAAGTTTCATTTCGCTGTTTCAGATTTCTCTTATTCCAGGAACTGCTTAGGTCGCTTATACTTCGCCCGTTTATCTGGTTCGTATGAAGCGACCTCAGAAATGAGTGTTTTCCGAGTCAGCTGCTTTTTCAAAAAAATTAGCAGTAATGCTTTTAAGGTGATCTTTAAGCAGTGGCATTGAAATGTCGCGATGCAAATCTCTTATGAGAGTGTACCTGGGGGCGCAGAGGGCGGCACTTAGGCATTCATTTTGAACTACCTGCAGTTTATTTAAATAGCGCAACTGGGGCATGAGTAGTCCATTTTCGGTCTAATAATTGCTTTATAAAGCGTGAGGCAGTTTGCCGTTGACAGTTTGCTTTGCTTGTGAAATAAGCTTCGCGACTAGACCGTATCTCGGTGGGCAGCGCCTTTTAAAGTCGCGGAGTAGATGGCGCGACCAGGCCATTTCGTCACCAGGCGTCAGTCATCCGTGAAATGATAATCACGGATTCTACGACCCCCATTCCGAACGTCCCTTAAGTCTGTTTTACACGGTCATTGTTTCATCATTTTTTCTGTATAGAAACTGGATGGAAAAGGACGTTCGGTTCTGTGCGTACCGAAACTGGATGAACGTGATACCAGCGTTTTACACGGTCATTCCTGGTCTGTACGTAATCGTGATGAAAATACTTCCTCCAAACGCTGCAAAAAGCGCTGGAAGTTTAACAGTTGAACATCGCATTTACGGAAACAAATTAAATTAGCGGGAAGAATGATCAGATAGTTACGAATTCGCAGAGTAAGGAGTAGAAAGATGTGTGAAGTATTGTGGTTTTATTTGCGAGAGGGTTCACTGAACGCAAAGACTCAATATCACAAACAACACTCAAAATTAAACAACACGTACCCACGCTACGCGCCAGATTTATGTACTCCCTGCCGGAGAACCCACGCAATCGAAGAAAGTTCCATAAAGTGACACTAGGGGCGCCGTAGTCAAACTGGGTGAAATCTGTACGGAAAAATGAAGCATGCATCATTTTTTCGTAAAAATTACATCCAGTCTGCTCAGTATCGACGGGAAATGATGAATAAATGGCCGTGTGAAACAGGCTTTATCGCCTACTTGATTGCTCGTGCCCTTCCCGGTGTTAAAATACTTTTTTCCACCTGTGTATGTACATTGTATATAATTTCTACTCTTACGGAAATTAAGAAAATGTTAAATCAATGTGAGCTTTTTGATAAACAAGTTTGTCAATATAAGTGTTACATGTAATTCAAATCGTTACCTGACCCGTACATTCTGCAAGATTTGTCGAGTTAATTTTCAGAAAATTGATTGCTTCTGATTGAGATGTTCATTTATTTACTGATTAAAAGAATATTTGGTCTCATTGTTACTGCGATAGTGAATGATGTCAAACTAGCGCTCTCTTTAATACTAACAAAGCCCAGATCGAAGACATTTATATATATATATATATATATATATATATATATATATATATATATATATTGTTACGACGCCGCTTCCTTGCTCTGGATGTGATTGACGCCGGCCCGGGCGTAGTTCAATCGATTAATTGGATGATGGAAGGAAGTTGTGAGAATGGTCTTAATCAAATTGAAGTTGTGCTAGATAAATAAATGTGGGCTTTATTTCTGACAGGTGTCAGAGAAGTTACATTGAGAATTTGAAGTTGAATTGGTCCTGCCTAATGAGCTCATAAAAAAAAGATAAGATTAAATTAAATTAAATTAATTTACAAAGGGAGTCCTTATTCCTAATTACAAGAGCCACTGCGCGGCAACGCTTACATGCGAGAAGTTTTGTACTTAATTTTTTCTTATTTGAAAGTTCAAAACGCTTGAAGAGCAACCCGTGCGTAGTTTTACTTTGCCTGGTGGCGAGAGAAACCAGCGCTCCAGCGGCGGGATTCCCTCGGGTCGGTGACCTCAACAGCTGGCGGCGGCAGCTTTGGCGGCCGGGACCGCGGCACAGGCGGCGGTCGCGGGTTGGGCGACGTCAGGCCGCGTCTGCTAGAGGAAGCCCGTATTGTCGGGGCCGTCTCCACCTCTTGATGACGATTAGCGGCGACTCCGCATCAGGTATCGGTTGGCAGCGGCACCGTAAGATGACGAAATAATCATGGGCCGTTTTGCGCACCGTGGCGCGATGATCGCGCATCAAAACACCGACAATCTCGGCGGAACAGCCTGAAGCCTAAATAGCACTCTTCACTATGCGCTAGCCTCGTGAGAAGCTCCCTGACCGAAAATTAGGTCAGAAGTGTGTGCGCGAGCCTCGTGCGAAGCTCCCTGCCCGACAATTAGATCAGAAGTGTGTGCGCGAGCCTCGTGCGAAGCTCCCTGCCCGACAATTAGATCAGAAGTCCCTGTTGAGTTTTGGCTCCGTACGTGTGTGCCCTTTGGTTCCCCCTCCCCAAATTACATACTGACTCTTGAAATTACTCCTTCCCCCGTCATTTGTGCTCTGATTGGCCTAAACCTATGGCGTCGTAGCTAATACTTCACCAATCAGATGTCACGATTTCCTAAAACTTTCCGTAACTTGGACTTTTTCCCTCTCACTCTATCTCCAGGCGTGTGCACTTATGCAATAGACGTTTTCATAACACTCCTTTCAACAAACAAAGTTAATAAATGGGCCTGTACTTCCCAGTCGGGGGTTCACCTGCGGGGAATTTTCCGCTCCGAAAACAGTGAGGCATTCATAAGAAGGGGGGCCTCGTGGACGCGCAGCTGTGGGTCGTAAATCCCTTTAGGGACGGGCGATTTCGGAGGGGACCCTTTCAGCGGCGGTCGCAGGGTGGGGGGGCGGTGACGGGCGCCGGCGTGTCCTGACACGCAGTTCTCTGGTTCACAAATACTTTTCCTCTGGTACATCATGATAAAAATAATAATAATAAGATCGTGCCGCCACAATATATATATATATATATATATATATATATATATATATATATATATATATAAAAGAAAGTCGTGTTAGTTACACTATTTATAACTCAAGAACGGCTGTACCGATTTGACTGAAAGTTGGTGAGCAGGAAGCTTAGGGCCAGGAGACGGACATAGGATACTGTTTATCCCGTTCGACAGCGTTCCTGTGTGAGAACGCACGTTTTCGCGTGATTTCGCATGTTAGCGGTCATTGTTGCCTGTTGTAACCCATTGTTGTAACGCCGCACTGATAACAGAAGGCGATAATGATAGCCGCCTTTCGTTCGCCGTTATCTATATATATAAAAGAAAGTCGTGTTAGTTACACTATTTATAACTCATGAACGGCTGTACCGATTTGACTGAAAGTTGGTGAGCAGGAAGCTTAGGGCCAGGAGACGGACATAGGATACTGTTTATCCCGTTCGACAGCGTTCCTGTGTGAGAACGCACGTTTTCGCGTGATTTCGCATGTTAGCGGTCATTGTTGCCTCTGGTAACCCATTGTCGTAACGCCGCACTGATAACAGAAGGCGATAATGATAGCCGCCTTTCGTTCGCCATTATCTATATATATAAAAGAAAGTCGTGTTAGTTACACTATTTATAACTCAAGAACGGCTGTACCGATTTGACTGAAAGTTGGTGAGCAGGAAGCTTAGGCCAGGAGACGGACATAGGATACTGTTTATCCCGTTCGACAGCGTTCCTGTGTGAGAACGCACGTTTTCGCGTGATTTCGCATGTTAGCGGTCATTGTTGCCTGTTGTAACCCATTGTTGTAACGCCGCACTGATAACAGAAGGCGATAATGATATCCGCCTTTCGTTCGCCGTTATCTATATATATAAAACAAAGTCGTGTTAGTTACACTAATATCAGAGCGTTTTTTTGAAATTCTTCTTTGTTTGAGAGAAAAACACAAATCTGCAATAGCTTTATTATCACGAGTGCAACAAGGATAGTACAGTTTCTCACAGTGAGTGCGACGAGAAAAAAAGATGGGACCGACTGTTAAGGCGGAACAGAGTTCGCCGGGTCAGCTAATATATATATATATATATATATATATATATATATATATATATATATATATATATATATATATATGGAAATGCAGAATTTGAAATCACATTGGCTCAGATTTCATCTTAGAAATATTCCAATTGAGGTGATGTAGAAGAATGTTCACTTCTGACAAAGATGAATTTGACTGAGTAAAATTTAGAAAAATTGTGTATTGTTCACTGTTACAAAAGGCAGTGAAAAAATACCAAGCTAAAATTTGATTATGTATGTTTTCACATTTTAATCGGCATATGTATGCAGGTTTTAGCATTTTAAAGTGCAAGAAAATCTTGTCTAGTGATATAGAGTTGTTTTATTTCAAGAGAAAAGTGTTTTGTTCACTTGGCTAGGGAAATGTTTCTGAGAATTATCAAGGTCACCACAATTACAATAGTAATGACGATTTCCTTGCCCATCAGTCATTAACACAATCTGAGGTATTTTTTCTGGTAATTTTAAAGATGAAAACAGCCAAAATTATTACATAATGTTTGAGAATGCAGTGTTATCCATACTACGTATATGCCACAAACAGCACACTGTGGAGAACCCTAAATTATGAAAAATTTTAAAGCTTTTTCCTCAGATACCAGAGTAAAAATTAATAATATTGTAAAAGAAAATTGCAAATTGTTGTACTCCATGAACTTGATTTGGAAATCAAGTTCTAAATCTATGTCCTAAAAAACAGCATTTTGGAGTTTATGAAACTTTTGTAGTGAGAACATGAAAAGTTTTTTTTTTTTCATTATTCTTACTTAATCATTCTGAGAGCACAACTTCATAGTACACATTGAAATTATAATGCTGGTTATATTACCTATTGAGAATTGTAAAATAACTTGCCTGGTCAAAAATTGAATGTGTGTATGTTTTGTGAATGTTGAATGTAAATGAAATCACAAAAGCCCACAATGCTTGCAAAATTAGCGAAATTTTTTATTGGCATCAGCTTCAACTACATGATCATGATCTTATAGTATGCAATAGCCATTTGGGATTCACGATAACCATGATTATCTGCATCAATAAACCAATTTTCATCACTTGTGCCAAAAACTACCTGAAAAATAAAATTAACACAATAGTATTTAAAAATATAATTAAAGTCATAATTGTAGAAAAAATAGAAAGTGTTTTACAGCGGTTTCCCATTTTTTTAGTAATGCGCTATTATTGTGTTCAATTATTTACAGAACATGATAATCTTAAGTCTCAATTTAAGTAATCAAAATTTTGTTTACTTATAGCATATGAGAATACTACACAATTAATTCTACAATTTCTAATTGCCATTCATGACATTTCAAGACTATTGCCATATTAAAAAAAAACCTAGTGTAGATTTTGTTTTATCTACACTGTTATTTGCCAAATTTTTGTTCAAGATTTTCTTTTCCTTTCCTTGTTATAATAATTTATTACTTTATTTGCAACGATACTTGTTTATTTGTTATATTAAATAAGTCCACAGCGTAGCTTCACCATGAGGAAGATTCCAGGTGCCAGGGTCTCTACATAATCTTAGGGTAAGATTATGTAGAGAGAGAGAGAGAGAGCAAAAGGTAGAAAAACCTGTTATGTTATCGAACCAAATGCTCCTAGGTTAAACTCAGGTATAAATTAATCCCTGCTGTTTTTGAGTTAGTACGAAATTGTTTTAAAATTATATTAGGAAAAAGAAGCAAACGGTCAACAGAAATGAAACTGAAAGTTCTTAACATTTATTTCCGTAGTCCAATACATATAGATGTTGTGTAAATTCTTAAATTTCCGTGCTAAATCAACATTGTTGAGAATATTTAAGAAATATAATTAAAGTTAGATGTTGGTTTGAATGATAAAATGTTTAAGTTGTTGGAAACCGGTTGTAAAATTACGAGCCATACTAACAGACTGTGTTGTTTAATGTGGGATGAAGTAGCATTAAAACCTAACTTGAGATACAGTTATAAAGGTGAAGTAATTAATGGTTTTCACCGAAATGGTATTGCAGTGACAGATGAAGGAGCAAATCCGACATTGGTACTTGTAGTTAGCGGTGTGTGTAAAAACTATAATCAAGTGTTAGGTTACTTGTTTGCACATGTTGGCATGCATTCAGAAGTATTATTTAAACTTATTTAAAATGTCATTGAAAGGCTGGAAAAGATTTGGCTCAAAGTTGTTGCTACAATGTCTGACCTAGGATAATAGTCAATGTATAAGTAGTTGGGTGTGACATCTAAAACTCCCTTCTATAGTGTTACTGGAGAAAGAATTCTTGCATTTCATGATACTCCTCATTTATTGAAAATCACAAGAACCCTAAATCAGAAAAATATGATAAAATGTTGGGATAATGAAACTGCTCAATAGAACAACAATACATGTTACTTACATGTTTGATAAGAATCAGAGCATTAGGCTCACAAAATTCATGTTGTTAGAGGATTTAAGAAGATGAACGTCAGGATTGCTACCCAGACATTAACATTGCAGGAGTTAGGTTTACACATTGCAGGAGTTGTAATATGCTTCTAAGTGATGCTAGGCAAACAACTAAATTTATTGAAAATATAGATCATGCATTTAATTCACTTGAAAGAATTTGCATTTTGTTAAGAATGGGCTCGTAAGTATGTATTTAGGGCTGTTTTTTCTCAAAGCATGCTTCTGTGCATGCTTTGCACTGCTTCTGTGCATGCTCTTCATGCAAAATTCTGTGTAGTCAAAGGAGTAATTGTCATCAGGTTGGTTGTTAGATGTTTTAATTTCTCAGTTCAGATGCGAACTGAGAAATTAAAATGCGATGTTTGCTTGTGATAAAGGGAATTCTCCATGTCAACAAAAGCAAGTTGTAAACGGATTCAATTTTAGTGTACCAAATGCGTTAGGGTATTTGTCCCCAAATGTGAGTTTTCTTCGTATATTTATAAGGAAAAATGAATGTCATTATGTTGATGGCCAGCGCCTCTGACCGGGAGGTCCTAGGTTCGAGTCCTGGCGGCCGCAGGATTTTGGACACTAGCTTTTCAGCTAGGTCGAATTCAGTCGCTGTCTGGAGGAGAATTCTAGCGGCTGGCTGCTCTGATCGGTAGTTTTCCGTGGTTTCTCCGATCAACACCAGGCGAATGCCGGAGCAGTACCCTACCAAACGGGCTACGGACCGCGCGCGATCTGTCCTTCCTCTTCCTTGTCCTATCCTCTCACACACACACTCTTTCTCTCTATCCTTACACACACACACACACACACACACACTAACATGCACTTCACTACCAAATATTCCGGGAGATCGGTCGGGGGCTTAGAGCTTGTTCCGGCTGGGGCGGTGCCTTGCTGGTGGGAGAGTCCTGGTTAGGGGGAAACCCCACTAGCTGACGGTAGGTCGGCGCCGGATCTCGCCATCCAGCGGAGGAAATATCAGCGCCATCTCCCGAGAAAAAGAACATGCCCTACACTAACGGGACTAATGACCAAAGCAGTTGACTCGCCCGGAAACACGAAAAAAATCAATCAATCAATGTTGATGGTCACCTAGCCAAAAGAGTTTTGAAAAACCAATGTCATGTATGTCATGATTTGTTTCATTAAGAAAAAAAAATATACCTGAAGGAGTAATTTTCCTAATTTTTAAGAGTATGAGATTGTTAACAATGTTATACTAGTCTTATGCTATTTAATTGTGTTAAAAGTGTGGGGTCTGTGTTTGATAGTAATATTAATCCATTTAAAATTAAATAGTATTGTGTCGGCCAAGAAATGTTTGCCAAAATTATTGAGAATGTTAGTTTTAGTATATTATTGTAAAATGCCAAAATGATAGTTTAATGTTTTTAATTTCTGTATTTGTTGCATGATGGTACATGCTCCTGTGAGGAAGTGGAACAAAACTTTGATTTATGCTAAAAAAAATACTGGAGCATATGGGTCCTGTCCAATCCTCTGTGAAGGGAAAATTCCAACCATACTTCCTAAAGGAATTATATCTCCTTTGGATGGTTAATGGGGCTCTGGAGACCGAGTGACTGTCCGGATGGGTGGTCTCCCCAATCTCTTTGGAGGCAGAGGAATAGGGTGGCTTGGGGCACTAAGAAGATCTAGAGATAGAAGAGCACGCCAAATTACATTCAAGTTTTTTCCACAAATTAATTATTATTGGTATTTATCATTGAAGTATGTTGAATATATGTGTTAATTAATGTTTGTTATATCTTTTAAATTCTGTAATAAATTGTTTTCATTTTATATCCCTTACCCCTGTAATCTCCATTTCATTTCCAATTTCAGTTTATAAACTTTTATAATAAATGATATAGTGAACCAAAAAGGTTCGTGCCGAGAAGTTCCCTATTACCGAAGAGTCGTGCGCGTGTGTTTTACGAGGGCAGGGAAACTCTTGCGAAGAGAATTCAGAGCCCGTACTCCGCGGTGACGTCCTGGAAGTTAGCAGGACCATTTCACCCAATCACAAAACTGTATAGCTCATAATTTTCCGCTTTTTTTGCCGTTCTTAAGATGTGAAAACAAAAAATTTGCCGCGGGTCATTTTCTCCAAAACATCCATGGTCCTGCTAACTTCCATTGGAAGTTAGCAGGACCACACGTCTAAATCCGCTAATAATGTAAGCATATCCACCAAACAATACTCCAAATTTGCCGCTTTTTATTTATAAACGATTAGTGAAGAAATCATACTGATATCTCCATTTTTTCAAAAGATATTTACAAAAAAACAAAAATAACACCTACGTTCCTATGGCGAGCGCCCTCAAGAAGGACAAGACACGTTTCGTCCAAGACCAATAGCCGTAACGATTCATACTCTACGCCAAAATTTGCCTATAACCGTTGCAAACTGTAATCTGTAATAAAAAAAATTGCCGCTGACCGATTAGTTTACAATACCCAGGTTCGAACCCAATAATTTAATCTCTTGGAAGCTCCCCCCGCGAAGAAAAGGCACGATACCTCCCAAACTAATAGTCGTAACAATTCATACTCTATGCCAAAATTTGCTACTAAATGTTGCTAAAGGTAATCTGCAATCAAAAAATTTGCCGCGGACCGGTTAGATTAAAATACTCAGGTTTTTTAAAGGTTAGGTTAAAATACTGCAGCAACTCTGATCGGAAGGTCCCAAGATTCGTGTTCCGACGTCGGTGGATTTCCAACTAGCTAGACCATTAGATCGATATCAGCCGTTATCTGTAAAAGACTTTTAGAGTCTGGCTGCGGGCGAATGCTGGAGAAGTAGCTTAACAAATTGGCCATGAATCGCGCGTGATCTTTCCTCCGTCTTCCATGTCTCTCCTTCTTACACACACACTTACATGCACCACACTACCACACATGTCGGGAGACCAGTCGGAGGCCTTCAGTTTGTTGTTCGGCTGTGGCGATGCCCAGCTGGGGGAGATATCTACGGGAGCAAATACCCTGCAAGCCGACGTAAAGGTCGAACTCGGGACTCACCATCCACCAGAGGTGAAATCACCACCTCCGCAATAGAACATTCACTACTCCAAGGGAGTAATGACCAACGATTATTCAGGTGATTTTCATGGTGGTATGAAAAGTATGAAACAACCGCACAGTACAAACATGGTAGCCCTTCGCGTCACACGAATCCGGAGCCATCGGCTTGGTTTACTCGGACACAGCTCCAACCCGCGCCTCTCCGAGGCCAGCACGTTACCAAGAGCAGAATAATTCCATTAAAAAATGGGCAAAAATGTCAATACTTTAATGATACACAACCAGCCAACGTACCGGGAGCGGTAGCTCAGTGCATCAACTGATGTCACTTCAGTGCCTCTGACCGAGAGGTCCTCTGACACCGGCAGGATTTTCAATACTAGCTTTTCTGCTAGGTCGAATTCAGTCGCTGTCTGGAGGAGAATTTTAGCGGCCGGCTGCCCTCATCGGTAGTTTTCCGTGGTTTGTCCGATCAACAC
Source organism: Teleogryllus occipitalis (assembly GCA_011170035.1). Taxonomy (NCBI): domain Eukaryota; kingdom Metazoa; phylum Arthropoda; class Insecta; order Orthoptera; family Gryllidae; genus Teleogryllus; species Teleogryllus occipitalis. Next base: position 44,043 of record BLKR01010763.1, read on the forward strand.
CAGGCGAATGCCGGAGCAGCATCCTACCAAACAGATCACGGACCGCGCGCGATCTTTCCTTCCTCTTCCTTGTCCTATCCTCTCCCCTAATACACACACTTACACTAACATGCACTACATTACCACATATTCAGGGAGACCGGTCAGGAGCTTAGAGCTTGTCCCGGCTGGGGCGGTGCCCCGCTGGTGGGAGAGTCCTCGTTTGGGGGAAACCCCACTAGCCGACGGTAGGTTGGCGCCGTATCTCGCCATCCAGCGGGTGAAGATCACCACCATCTCCCGGGGGAACATGCACTACAATTACGATCAAATCAGTTGTCGCGCCCGGAAACACGAAAAAATCAATCAATCAATCAACCAGCCAACGTCTTCACGCGTAGTTTTACTTCACACTTGCAGTGAACGTGGGGCGCTCCCCACTAGACAGGGGAAAAAGACCGCCGCGTCCCAAAGCAAGAAAAGACTTGGGGCGCAGACTGCCGGGCGATCCGCCGCGCCGGTGCGATAAGCTTTTCTGCCCCATGTGGGGCGCCATATATTCGCGGCGACAGCTGGATTTGGCGGGATAGAATGCTGATTAACGACCGCGGGGACCACTGATAGGTGTTAATAGCGCACGCGTCCGGCAGGAGACGCGTTTTATTCCAGTCGCGTCGATCGCCAGCGCGCGTGGCCCAGGATTGAAGTGCGCCGAGAATTATGTTGCCTGCGCTAGGATTATTAGGCTTATTAAAAGTATTAACATATCGCTATATAATTATAATTATCATCTTTCATTCAAATTAGATGATATCAGAATGCTCAAAAAAGGATGCTATATCAGAAGCAGTAGTGTTAACATAGGTAATAGGATTATCATATGTGAAAAGATTATCCGTGACTAGAATTATTCGTGACACTAGGAATATTCCAGACAGCTAGGATAATCCAAAACACTAGAATTGTAGTGTATTCTTATAATAGTTCGAGATAATTCTCCATAATAGAATTAGGCAAAACACTTGGATTTATCGAGAGAGTATTGTTCTAATCGTCGGATTCTCGAAATATTGGAATTATTCAAGTTTTTAGATTTCTCAAGATTGTTTTCTCTATCTCTGGTTATCACGGTTTATTTACGTTAAAATTATTAAAATAGTATTATGATTATAAGTATCTGTCATTTAGATTAATTAATGTCAGAATATTTATTTTATTTATTTATTTAGTCAAAACCAGTCAAAAACTGTATGTGATGTATGGAGGGAGAAAGACATATATTCTAAGGGATAGGATTAACCATGTTAGAAGGATTTTACGAAACCATATTTACACGAGATAGTTCAATGTCTGAAAATAAAAAATAAAGTAAAATTGTTCGAGATATACATTTTCGAAACAATAGAATTATTCGAGTAATTTAATATATGAAGCATTGGAATTACTTATCATAATTAATTTTTTTATATTTCAAATATGCCTATTTGGCATATTTGACTAATAATTGTTTTTGTAAATCACAGAGCATTGCGAATTATATTCCCCTCACTAGATTTACATATTGTTATTAATATTAGTGAGGTTATTAAAATTATAGTAATTAGTAGTATATGGTCTAGCTCCAGGGTTCGATTAATACTTTGTTCTTAACATGATATTTAAGATCGAATATGGAAAATATTCGATCTTGAATACATAATGTAATAAGAAAGAAATGTCCAACTTCAGAGTTAAAGGTGTTGGAGAGGTTGAAAAAAATAGAACTTTGTAATCGTGAAACTCAAAATTACGGAAGAGCGAACTTCAAAAACATTAACCCAAAATAATTTAAAGGTCTTATATTTAAAAAAAAATGCATTATAAAAAATCTGCAGCTCTAATATAGAAGCTGGACAAATTCAAAAACATTACTTTAGTCATTTTTGGACCTTTAGAATTTCTGAAATAAATGAAATACCAAATTATTAAGTGAAACTTGCTTTTTTTGAGGAAACAATTTTTTTTTAATTGAAGCTCTTGTGGGGTACATCTTGTTTACGTACTTTTTAATTGATTCTATTTAACTCAAAATTACGCGAAAAAATATATTTTGACGCAAATATACCTTATATTTTTAAATAATTAATTTTGAAGGATGTCATTCTAAAATCTTCAATAATGTGGTTGTGAGAGGGATCCAAAAAATATTTCACTTTTCAATTTTTTTAATATTCAGGGATGTTAAAGAAAATCCGACAAACGCCATTTTCATTAGTGTAGATTCATGTATTCGAAAACATTGGAACGAGGTTTGAGAAAATTTAGAAAATGACATTCTATTTTTTAAAGTTTCCTCGCAAAAAAATTAACTGCCCGTTTCCAATTCATGGTTTCACGATATCACTCCATCGATCGATAGGGGAGTATCAAATTTGGCGGAAATCCTGTTTAAAACGGGGTGGTGGCTCGCGGGTGCATGCGGACCCTCCTGTCATTTATGTGGCTCGCCAAAGGGTGTGGATTTTAATGAATTGTTGTTGTTTTTTACTTTAGAACAATGCCGTTTAGTATAGAAATTAATTTTATTTTATGACATAAGGAAATGACACTTTTTTATGTCTTTTCGACATTTTTCGTCGATTTCATCTATTAAGTCAT